>JANHFL010008910.1:89989-107498 GCA_032468155.1 Oxyrhabdium leporinum | reverse complement strand
GCTCTGCCTCCATGTTATATTTCTCTTTTAGGGGAAATATTCTGTCTTTGTAATATTTCCTAAAATATTTCATTTTTTCTAGGAGAGGGGTGGGTGCTAACTTCCAACACTATGATAATGGGCTTTTAAATACTTTGAAAAGACCCATGTTACACTCAAAGTGGCAGCTTTATACTGCTTGAAATTCCATGCTTAAACAATTCTTAAAAATTGATGTTGTTTTAAAAAATGAAGGCCTGCAACATGGGCCTTTTCAAAGTATTTAAAAGCTCATTATGGTAGTGTTGGAAGTTAGCACCCATTCCTCTCCTAGAAAAATGAAATATTTTAGGAAAATTACAGAGGCAGAATATTTCTCCTAAAAGAAAAATATAACACAAAGGCAGACCTGAGTTTCCCCCCACCTTTGTTAATGGGCCATCAAGGACTGAGCCAGCCTTTTGTTCTTGCAAGGCTACCATAATGGGCTTTTAAATACTTTTACAAAGGCCTATTTTACACTCAAGATGTTCTGCTTGGAATTCCATGCTTAAATCAAACCATTTAAAAAAATTGATGCTGCAGGCTTTCTCCCCTCACTGAAATTAGTGGCAGGGAGCATCTTTACCAATTTTTGTCACATTTAACAGATTAACAGAGTTGGCCATGCCCATGCAGTCACATGACCACCTAGCCACGCTCACACAGCCATGCCCACAGAGCCAATCATTAGGGCAGAGAACCTGTTGCTAAAAAATGTGAAGCCCATCCGTGAATACAACATAATATAAATGATTGAAACTACTTTTAGCCTAATCTTCCAGTTGAATATTAATAGCTGATGAGTGATCCTTAGCATAATATTTAGCTGTATAATTAAATCTTCAGACATACAGGGATAAGAGAAGCAGAATGACAATTGTTTCTAAAAATAAAGCACTTAGAAGTACAGTATATGTAAAAAAAATAATCAATGAATCTTTTCCAATTAGTATTACATAATGCTTTCAGAACATTTTCACTATTTACCAGTACATGAAGAACAAGAGTTTGGTATCGAGAAGCAAGTTGGGTTGCTTGTCTTCCCATTCTACTAGAAGTATGAATTTCCTCCAGGAAATGTTGCGCCAACAACCCAATTTCTTCAACTTCATTTTTATAGACTGTTATTTCTTCGTGCCAATTCTGAGATAAAGAAATATTTTAAAAATATTTCAGAAATGACATAAATGTGTTTTATAGAACTCTCAAAAATTACAAAAATATGGAAATATGAATCTCAGTTTATAAAATCAAGAATTATAAGTCTGAGGTTATAATTTACAGAATATTTATAGACTATTTTTGCAGCACACACATGTTACAGAAAGACACAACACTCTTTTTAATTGTAGAAAAGAGAACTTGGTGAAGCAGAATCTTGTTGTTGCATAGTTGGTACCAAATACATTTTTATGAAGGAGTTTTTCTTGTTTTATTCTACATTAGCTTTTCATATATCAGTCAGATCTCATATGTAAATCCAAAAGGCCTACTCTGTCAACAGTATTTCCTTCATTCTCAAATATTCAAAGATTATTCCATTGACTCATACAAAGTCCCTTTCTTCTTTCACTTAGTTGATTCTACTGCTTTCTAATGTTTCTAGTTCTTCCCATCAACATAACCCATTTCTTTCTATATTTTGAGCCTATATAAAAGATACATAATTAATATGAGTTGCTATCTGGTAAGGAAAACAGCAAACCACATTTGGCTGTAAACTTTGATGCAAACTAAACTAATCAACATTTCTCAAATTAAATGAAGATTTATTTTGTTTTTAGCTATTTGAATTTTGACACACATTTTTTCCATATAAAGATTCCTTGCTATACTTTGGATTACAAAAACTGCATAAAAATCAGTAGGAACATTCTGATGTGGTAGTGAGAAAGAAAAAGAACATGTTTGGAAAGAAGGATACAAAAAATCAATTTCTATTATTTTCTCAAAACAAATACTTTAAAAATAGAGTGAGAGTCCTTATTCCCAATATCTATCTGCTTAGTATAGTGGTAGACTAGAGACAGCAACGTGGATCAAAACTAATATAGCTAAGCTTAATATTTCCTTCCTTTCTTCCTCTCTCCGTCTTTCCTTCCCTCTCTCCCTCCGAAAAATATCTCCATATCATATACTGTATAAATAATCGGTCTATGCTCATAGAAAGCAATAATAATGTGTCATATTTAGCTTAAGAATATAAAGATATCTGTATAGATTGAAATGAATATAAGCTTTCAGTTGTATGAATGATCAATGACTGCAATAAACAGAAATAAAAGAATAGTGGTGCTCATATAGTGCATAATTTTCTTCACCTTCAACTGCTGAAGCTGAATTTCCTTTGTGGCTCGGTCAGATTGCCGACTAGTCCTGATATTAACTTTCTCCTCCAGAGTTTTTAGCCATTGATCCATCTTCAGAAATTTATTCTCCATCAGTTTTAATCTGCTTAAGGTAGTATTTAGCTGTATCCTAACATCAGAAAGATTGTGTTGGTAGACCATCCAATCTTGACGGAGAGACTCCAATACTCTTTCTTCCAACTGGGGTGCACCCCATGAGATTAGTTCTTCTCTAGCATGAAGTGTTGCATTAAGCAATGCTTGTCCTTCAGCACAATGTACTTGTAATTCCTGAAATACAAAATTATTGCATATTATACTTTCTAAACCAGATTTTTGTACTAGATTGTTTAAGGTAAAATTGTTTCTGCAAACCTAGAAAAAATATGGTTATTATTTCCAAATTATTTTCAAACCATGCAGAGCCCTATAAAGTATCAGAATTTTACATAATATGCCCAATTAATGCAAAATTGTAGTTTTTATTTGCAAGCTCAAATGGTTGATTGCTGTTATATTAATTTATATTATAAATTTGCTCAAAATAAGATTTTTGTATGCTCTAGACAAATTTAAAACATTAAAAGATAGCTTAATAAAGACTGACAAGCTTGCAGAATTCTGCCTTAGCAGTTGATATTGATACTGAAATAAGACATATCTGAAAAATAGACTCTAATGCCTGCTCCAAGTTGATTGGAGTTTAGAAAACAAAGGATAAACTGCAAGGTAATTATTATTAGGACAAAATTATTCTAAAATTGTACCTGGAGTTCTTGGAGTGTTGCTTCGTATCTCTCTGTATCACCTTCAAGGTGCGATAAACAGTTGAGCTTTTCCTGTTCCTTTTCCAGCCATACTTCAAAGGCCTTCAAATTCTTTTGGTACTCTTGATGCAAGTGAACATATCCTTCAGCTTTAGTTATTGTTTCCTATTGTTATCAGAAATATCCCATTATAATGTAAATCAATAGACTTTCCTGACACTGACCAAGTACTGTACATAATGGTGACATTTTATCTCTGTACTGCTTCTCATGTGCTTAAATAAATCAGTGATTAATAAATAAATTGCTAAAAGATTAATATGCCAATCTTAGTATTTAATTTATCAAGTTGACTGACACTATTAATAAAAGTGATCCTTTTAACTAATAGAAATGCATTCAAAATACACATATGCACACATATACCCAAACATTCAAATACTATGAAATGTGCGGGCAAAGAAACAAAGGCATTTCTTTAACACCTTCTCTAAACAATTATAGTGAAGGAGAATAAACATTGTATTGTAAAATGCAGCAATACCATTATTCTGTCTTTGAGAAACTGGTATCTCTCATGAAGGTCTTGCAGTTCAAGCTGAGTGACATAATGCTCGGTCATGCCTGTGCTTTTGACTTCAATAGCTTCCAGCAGAGTACTGTGACTAAATATTTCTTCCTTAAGTAACTGTAAAGGACAAACATCAATCTAACCACCTAAAATAACATGTATTGTAAACAATATATAATTAGGTCCTAACTACAGGAAATAAAAAGATTCACTTTGCTAGGGTCAAAACCCAGTAAGACTTTGCCTACAATCCTGTTATCATAAAGGAACAAAATGGGGCTAAATAGTAAATGTAGTAATTGTGTTTTTTCTCAAGCCAATCCAAAGCAAAATTTGAAACAACAGTTAACATTCTGTATTGTGAATTAACTGTATTGACCATGAGGAACTCAGAACCTGTGCAAAACAAAGCATGGAAAATTTATAGCTCTCTAGAAAGGAACAGCATATAACAAACCTGCACTTAATAATCTTACAGAATATTGCTTGGGCCATATTGAAATGGAACTTATGGTGAAGGATCCTCCTCTATTCCTATACTTTTTGACACCTTTTTTTCAGTTGTACAGTTAAGTTTTTAAATATTTGAATTAAAAAAATTAAACATTTAAAACCTTGCACCCATCAACATTCTTGTATATTACCATTATTTTACTTATGAACTGTCGAGGCTCCTTAGGGATTTGTCAAAATAGTAACAATAATGCTATATTTGTTGATTAAACAATAAGGAGAAGTAAAAATGAATTTAAATTCTATTCTGAAGATACACATGTAATCAGAATGCAGATAAACATTAAAATAGGAGCTGTTTACATTAAAGAAAAGAAAAACTTTTTTGCAGTTGAGAAATACTTTAGTGTGCCAAAAGAAAGCAACTCCTTTGATAATATAGTATTTTTTTTATTCTGCAAGGGAATGTCTGTCTGTCTGTCTGTCTGTCTGTCTGTCTGTCTGTCTGTCTGTCTATCTATCTATCTATCTATCTATCTATCTCCCACCTTTATTATTTTTTAATAAATAATTCAAGATGGCATACATACCTAATACCCTTTCCTCCTCCTGTTTTCTCCACAACAACAATCCTGTAAGGTGGGTTGGGCTGAGAGAGATGGCCCAAAGTCACCCATCTGGCTTTCATGGCTAAGACAGGAACTCACAGTCTTTTCTGCTTTCTAGTCTGGTGCCTTAACCGCTAGACCAAATTGCTCTATTGCTAAAATATGCTATTGAAATTATATTTTTTAGGATAGACTTTCTACAAACCTTAGATTTGCTGAGTGAAGATTTTTTTTCCCTTAGTTCAGAATATTGTCTTTCTGAGGCATTCATAATTGCTTCTACTTTGTCCATCCAACTAGTAAACTGCTGAACATCATCTTGGTAGCTTGTCCACTTGGAGAGAGCTCCTTCAAGCTGGCTGAAATGTTACAAGTAATGCATATACTTAGTTTTGTATCAGAATAATTCAATAACCTAGTTCCAATTACATTATCAACAAATGGTGATAATTATTTTATATATGCTAAGAATACCTATATTATGGATGCACAATGCATTCATAAAAAAGTACTCCACATTAGAGAACTATTAAAGCAGCTCTGATATTTGCAAGGCTCTTAGGGTCATTTTGAAATAATCTGGTTGTCCTGGCTGTCTCTATATGTCTATAAAAGCCCAGCTATTTAGCCGACATCCCCAAGACTTTGGACTTAATGAAGTAGCAAAATCTGTGGAATTGGGGGAAGATACCTAAGGAAATTATCATACACTAAAGAAGGAAAAATTTATACCTGATCGCTGATCAACAACAATTGATTGATACATTTTGTTTGCCAGTGTTTGAATTAGTATTTTTTGACAAAGAGAAAAGGAAAAAAGACTCTAAAACAGCTACTGTTTCTTACCATTGTTTGATGGAATTTTAATATTGTACTACATTTCAACACAGCTGGCAAATAATTTGGGGAGTATCTGAGAGTCTTGAGGAACCCCCAAGGTAGGATCATGCTTAAAAAACACTGAGGTAGACTATTATCTGTAATTTGTTATGCTGAGGTTTGCATTGTGCATTTTATAAATTCTTTCATACCCATATTGTGTTTTACCTTTTGCAGTGGATAAACGTAGACAAGAGGAAAGCCCATGTGTCCTTAAGAGTTTTCAGTTGTTGTTCAATCACAGACGCTCCTTCTACTGACGTATTTTGCAAAACAGATTCTCCTCTTGTCACCACCATTTTCATTTGAATTTCCTTCTCTTGTTTTAATGAAAGGATTGCCTGAAAAGCAAAGAGACCCTGTTTCTATTCTTATTGTGATCCTGTACCTTTTTCCAATTATTTATTTATATATTTGTGTCCCACCTTTATTATTTATAGCAATAGCAATAGCACTTAGACTTATATACCGCTTCAGAGTGCTTTACAGCCCTCTCTAAGTGGTATACAGAGTTAGCATATTGCCCCCAGCAGTCTGGGTCCTCATTTTAGCAACCTTGGAAGAATGGAAGCCTGAGTCAACCTTGAGCCTGATGACATTCGAACTGCCAAATTGCAGGCAGACAGAAGTCATCAGAAGTAGCCTGCAGTACTGCACTCTAACCACTGCACCACCGCAGCTCATGTACAAATAACTCAGGGAGGTGAACAATCCAATACACCTTTCTCCTATTTTCTCAAATATTTCTTCACTTTTCTCGCTCACCACTCTTTTTTAAGGGCTTTCCAAACACTTCCTCTCTGTACATAATTTCAAATTTTTGGAATAGTATAAATTGACTTTTAAAAATGTTGAGGAAAATGTTATTTAGTGCAAAAATTTAACAAACCCGTAGTTTTCAGAAATAATATTTCTGGAAATAAAGGAGGTTTTTTTTTAATCTGTTGTGCTCACTGATACTGATGGGTGTTTCAGCAATTAAGAAAGGACAATGAAACTCCTGTATTTTTGTCAATTACAATTCTACTCCAATAGACTTAAAAAAAACGCTTAGGTAGCCGTAACTACATGAGAAACCACATTAATCACTACAAAATGCTGATCACAACAAAGCAGTCTGCAATTTTAATATGGGAAGCAAAATTCAAATGCTTAAATAAATAAAAAAGAAAAACTTACAAAGGTACAACCAGGTACATATTACTGAGAATTGATTGGGCCAGGACAAGGATGTTGCCATGCTGGGAATTTATACTTCAGGAATCAGCTTCTTTAGCAACTAGGAGACCATATACGTGGCCATAGCAATACCAACCCCAAAACTCAACTGTTTTCAAATAAGCAAATAATTTATTGAATAAGTCTCCAACTATTTCAACACTAAGTTGATTTTTTTTTTTGGTTAAAAGTATATGGTATAAATAAACCAGTAAGTAAATAAATAAAATATATAATAAGTTAAACTCCTTAAAATATACCACTCAACTACTGTATAGGAAATATATATTTAAACTCCTAAAAAAATACATACATAATTATATAATTTTATATAATCCATTTTACACTATTAGAAAATGTAGTATAAATCAATGAATAAAAACATTTGGAATGGAACTCCTGATGTGTAGGATTCTTTGGCATCTCATCCGCTTACCTCAAGCTTTGCCATTCTATTATCAAGGGCGTTTTTGTCTGCCGTGGGAGAGCAGTAAGATTCAAGCACCTGAATTGTATCTGCCATCCAGTCCTGAAGCTCCTTCAGTCCATGAGAGAACTGTTGATGCTCTGCTACTATTCTGTCCATTCTGGAGACCTTTTCCTTAAATTCATACAGATGTTAACATTACCAACCATTCAGATAATCTATCATTCCACTAGAGTTGAAAAAAAATCAGAAAGGGAAATCTCAGAAAACTAAGTTCAGAATGAGTAAACGGAAAAAAATTTAACTGCCCCATTTTTCCTCCTCTGTGTTCCTTCAGGATTCACATATCACTTAGTGCACTGAATCCAGAACTAAAATTTGCTTGAAACTAGACTACTGTACAAGTTTGACATATCTAAAGAATGTGGCTGAGTGATTCTTTTGATTATACTTTTTAAATCCTTCTTGCATTTATAAAAATCACATGTGGCAATAAGTTATGGATCTCAGTAGAGATAATATTCTTAAAAAGTTATGTATGCACTAGCTAATTATATAGTATGCACATTTTATTTAGTTCAATATGCATTGTTTATCAATGGGATATGGCTGCCCCACTCGTGCCAGTAGAGCAGGCATGCTGCAGATTCCATTGGTCAAGGAATTCCAGCAGGTGGGGTGCAGGAGAACACCCTTCTCTGCTGTGGTTCTGGCCCTTTGTAATATCTTGCCCCCTCCCCGGTGAGATCTGCCCCCACCCTCCTCACCTTCCATAAACGCCTGAAGATCTGGCTCTGCCAGCTGGCCTGGGGGTCCAGTGAGGGAGTATCATGCTGGAGGTGGTTAATGAATCACTAGCAGATCCCCCGTCCCCCCTCCAACACGAATCCTCCCCTATATGTATGGTTTTACTGCTTTTAATGATGTAAGCTGCCCAGAGTCACCTCATGCCGATATGGACAGCAAACATATTTAATAAATAAAATAAAATAATATATGAACAGAATGGTAAACCAGTGACCCACATAAGATCTCCATTTTATAACCATTTAGGAGAACATGCATTAAATGACCAGTGCATTCTTCTTTTTTCTGCTGGTTAGGCCTTGGATTTATTAGTTTAAAAGTCCACAATGTTTCTTTCTTACAAAATGATATCTGTCTATATCCTGTTTCTTCATATATTTCTCTTGATACGGTAATCTTTTACAGGATCATTTAATGTAACTCTTTACATGCTCTAAATATAAAGGAGCAATCCAGTATCAATCCAGTATCAATACTGCTTGCTATATCTTTCTCTAACACATCATATCCCCTCATTGGTATGGAACTAACAATCTTGCCTTCAACCATACTGGTTTTAAAATACGGATAGAAGCCATTTTATAAGCAGATATGCAGCATTTCACAAGGCAGGTTTCTATTTTTTACTAGATTTGTTGCATAAAAGCACATATAGGAGCATTACCTTTGTTAGGTTGCTCAGAGCAAGATAGAGAGATGATAGCTGAGAAACTCTGTGCACAAAGTTTTTGCTGGCAGCTTGTTCTTCCCAAAGCTGCTGAGCTTTTTCTTTTAATCTGCTGAGCTGAGGCTCATTACATTTTATTTCTTCAAGGACAGACTGCAAAGCATAAGCACATATCTGTTTAGTACTAATGCGGGGGGAAAAGAGCAAGCAGCAAGGAAGGTAGATGGATAGAAAAGGTCTGTTAAAGGACTTGGAAATGATAAGCCTTTCCTAATGATCAGTTTGACATGTGACAATGTGTATTGTTTCTTCAGCAGGGGGATTAAATACCTTTCCTCAAAATAGCACTTTGGTTTCAAGCAGTTTTTTCAGCAATCTAATCACAATATTTGTTAATGAAAAATAGGATAAAATGGCCATGACATAAAATAATCAAGATTATAAACATTGTGTGAAGCCTAGTCTGCTGTTATTGATCAACATTCTCTCGCTATTTTGAGACCCATATTTAACACTGGGATTATAAAATCAAGAACTTGAAAGTTGGGTTTCTCAAAGTGCTAAACATGAATAAGGCCACTTTTTCTTCTATGATATTGTCTAGTCGTTCTGTGAACATTTTTCTTTGCCAAGAGTGAGGGATTGTTTTTGCAGTATCAAATTAAATATTCCCTTGCAGCAATGAAGACCACATCAGCACTGGATTAAATAGTCTCCTGTTGAAAAAGATTTGAACTTTGAAATGACATTTGCTAGATTTTTCCACAACAGATAAAATGGTATTTGGGAATGTTTTCAACTGATCATATGAATCAGCTCGTACATAAGATAAGAACATATAACCTAAAGAAACATTGTCAGGCAAAGAGACCTGAACTCATTGGTAGCCTCACACTGTAATGAACAGGGACACACGTTCAATTTTGTAGCTGCCAGGATTGTTGGACGAGCAGGTGCAAAAACAGCCAGGGAAGTGATTGACGCCTGGGAAACTGGCCCCTCATCAATAGACAAGAGTGCTGATTTACCACCAGCCTATCAAGTACTTAGAAAGCGAGGGCTGGGCAGAACAAGCAAAGGATAGCTAATGACTTAAAGGCAGCCATCAACACACTCCAATCACCATCTAAAAAGCCACTTACAACAGACACATACCACACATAGAACAGCACACACTCTGCTAGAGAGAAGTTCCTTGTAGATGGGCTCCAGCACGAGTCCAAAAGCTTGGAAGACAAAACCTCTGGTCCCGGTGTCCAACCCAGATTGGATCCTGCAACTTCATCCTGAGACATGTATATTCACCTTCATTCGTAAAGAAATATATTGGCCCCAAACATGCTTAAATAAATAGATCTTATCTTAATATTACCTGTAGATTCTGATGCTCTCTCCTTTTAGTGGAAAGGTCATGCAGATTATTATTACTGCTTTGCACCATTTCTTTGGTTTTATTTAACCAGTCTTGAAGAGGTTCAGCACTTGTTTCGAAGTCTTTCATCTGTACCTTTAAATTCTAGAAAAAAATCAGGATAGAAAACATTCATTGCTAGTCCATAATTTTGGATAAAATATTTTCACCGTACAGTCCAGTATTAATCTGTAAAACACAACAAAGGTTTAGGATTTGAGAACCTATCTGCTTGGCTTTAGTAATTGTTTTCAGAAATTCTTCTTTGTATTTTCCAAAATATAATTATATTAAAAATGACCAAAACCAAAATGGCTTTAAAAAGTTTATAAAAGGGCAAGACAAAAGAGGTATAGATAAAATATAAGATCCATCATTTAGGCTTAATGTACAATTAAGTGCAAGTACATTTAGAAGGAAAAGTCAAAAAATGGTTTCAACTTATTGATTTCTTTTGTAATTGATCACATACCTCTAAAGTTGTTTCCTTTTGGTGCAGAGTGGAAATAAATTTCTTCCAGTCCTCTTTAGCTGAAGCAATTTTGGTCTGAATGGATTTAACTTTTTCTTTAGGTAATATAGAACTTAACAGTTCTCCTTTTGATACCACTAAATTTAATTTATGTTGACCCGTCTCAGTTGCAGATAAGAATTCCTAAGCCAAAATATACACATATATAGACTAATGATAAAAGTAATAAGCAATATGTACAAACACAACATTTGCTAAAGCTAACAAATAAAAAACTGTAATTTATGTTGCTCATGTACCCTTTTACGCCTAAGATGTAGAAAGTTTCTCTCCAATTATTGAAAGCCAAGAGAACATCTAACATCTAATACTTTCCTTCTAAAAAATATTTTAATTACCTTTTTAAGCCAATATTCTATCAATAGAAACCTCTATTCTGCTTAGTTCCCTTTACTGCATTCATTAATACACATACATAAAGACAATTTGATTGTATCATTATAATACATATGAAAACATGTTTTGGATTCAAGGCCAACTCTTGTCCAGGGAATATTTCTGCTCTGGCTGAGAAATGGGAAATGAACGCACATACTCCTCCGATTTGTATATTTGTGCATTGCTCATATACAAACATAAATAAATACGGGTTCTCGGTAGTTCTGTAAGTATCTATTTTGTAAGTTATTTATAACCTGGCTGTGAGGAGGAAAAAGCACATTAAAAAGTTATCTTTTATATAATCAACACTTACAGAATCATGGTTATTCAGAATAAGGACCACGAATAAATAAAATATTAGTGTTTGTGGTGCGAACCAGAAGGGTCCACAAAATGTAAATAATTTGGTAACTCCGCAAAACATAGGTATACATAATTTCAAAAATGAATCTTCAGAGAATCCCATTTTTCACTTGTTTTTTCTCATGTAGAGAATTGTTAAGTCTTCTCAAAGGTATAGCAAGTTCCCAAACTAAAGTACAGGTAGTCCTCAGCGTACGACTATAGTTGAGCCCAAAATTTCTGTTGTTAAGTGAGATATTTGTTAAGTGATTTTTGCCCTATTTTATGACCGTTCTTGTCAATTGTTAAGTGAATCACTGCAATTGTTAAGTTAGTGACATGGCTGTTAAGTGAATCTGACTTTTCCATTGACTTTGCTTGTCAGAAGGTTACAAAAGGTGATCACATGATCCCAGGACTCTCTCATAAATATGAACCAGTTTCCAAGCATCTGAATTTTGATCCCCATGGGGATACTATGAAGGTCAGGTGAAAAAACGGTTATAAGTCTCTTTTTTCAATGCCGTTGCAACGGCAACAATGAACTGTTGCAAGTCAAGAACTACCTGTAAATCCTAACTATGACATTTAGTAAAAGCAAGCCAATTTCATAAGCAATACTTTGAGACTAGTTTGTTTCCACTGAACATAATTTCAATTAGCCACAATTTTTCTGTATTCATTAACATGACAAGTTGTGTTCTATCTACAATGAAAGCACAATCATTTGACTTCCTCATAGCTACTTCAAAGTGGGAAACAGGAGAAACAACCAGCAACACATCTGAACAGAAGCATTTTTTTTATTGGATAATACTATGAAAAATTAAACTTTTGCTAAGGCCCACGGAGTATATAATGGTTTTAGTTCCAGATTCTTTTCGTAATAGTATAACATGGTTCAGATAGAAACATTCCATTTTAAGTACATTTTATTAATGTTCTGAAAACGCTGAATTGAATTTGAAGAATTACCTGTATTTTCTGGATGTTAGCCGTAACATCACTGACATTTTGAGGCACATCAAAACATTTGGCAGTAGTGATTTTGGAATTGACCAGCCATTGCTGAAAATCTCTGAAGACTGCCCTGAATCTCTGTTGCAAGGCCTGCTCTTTACTTTGGCATCCCTTTGAAGCTTGTAGACAAAGACTTCGGGTACCATGTTAGACAAATGGAAATATAGATTGGGATTATATTAGGAAGAAAGAAGTAGCTACAACTTTTCACATAATGCACCAAGGGATGGCTTTTCAAGTAAGGGTGATGAATAATGAAAAAATGAGGTCTGAAAATACATTCTTTAAAAACTTTCCATATTTCACAAAACTACCGAATTTAAAAGTTGTGAATTTTTTTTTATTTTGAATATCATAAGATTTGGAAAATACACCAATTTTAAGAGAGAGAGAGAGAGAGAGAGTGAGAGAGAGAGAGAGAGAGAGATATTCTGTAGATCGATCGATCAATAGATAGATAGATACACATGGGACATAAGTTTATAGTACCTACAAGCACTATATTGCTTACCCCTGACTTATATATGGTAGTTCTCAAAAACTTTCACTAACATTATAATGATCCAAGAAAAAAAGTTCACAACACTACATCAGATTTCATCCCAATGATTATGTTAGCCCAGGGATTTTGAGAGTTGGATTTGTACTTAGCTTAAGGTTCTCAGGTTGAGAAAAGATGATATATGAACTTGAAATTATATCAATATTATAATATATCAATATTAAGATATTTATGTAACAGATCTATATGAAGTCTTCATGAGCTAAATCACAATAAAAGTGTGTCCCCTACACTGACATCTATTAGCTCAAAGAGGGATTCATTTTATTTGGTACTGCTGTAATATTTTAATTTGCTCTGAAATATATTTAAACAATAATTACAATATAGCAAAGCTTCACAATGTAGGTGGGAACACAGCATAACCTTCTATTGGAAGCCCTTGATTTACAACCACAATTCTATTGCTAAGCAAGATGGTCATTAAGTGAGTTGCACCTGATTTTACAACCTTTTTGCTATGGTCATTAAGTGAATCATCACAGTCATAAAGTGAATTGTGCAAATGTTAAACGAATTCAGCTTCCTCCATTGATTTTGCTTATCAGAAGCCAGCAAAATGTAACCCTGGGATGCTGCAACCACCATAAATACAGTTGACAAACACCTAAATTTTGATTATGTGACCATGGGAGGGGTGGGTGGGTTGTACAACAGTCATAAGTGCAATAAGAGGTCATAAGTCACTTTTTTAAAGTGCTATTCAAACTGCTCAACTGTTTGAACAGTTACTAAACCTACAGTCATAAATCAAGAACTACCAAGATAGAAAATGGAAACTTACCTATTATATTCTTTAAATAACTGGGAAACCTTTGCAGAATAGGTGCTCAAATCTTTGGAAAACCGGCAAAGATCATTTAACTGAGTCTTAATATCATCATTAATAGACTCTGCCTTTGTCAAGGCATCCAGAGTTTCCTTTATAAAACAAAACCATAATGAAAAATTATAACATAGCATAAGTGCTCTCACCATTTTCATTTAAACTTTTAAAAAGTTTGATAGGATAGCAAAATGCATGGGGATCCTTGAAGTCCAACACATGATCTGACTTGTTTTAGGGGAGGTGTAGTCAGTCAAATACATTATCTAAAAAAGCAAATTGGATACCAATTCTTAGATAAACCCCAGGTTTTTAAAAATTGCAAGTTACCTAGGAAAATTTTATTTTTTGGTAGATAAAATTCAGACATATATATTAGGAAAATGCTTTTTAAACGGCTTTTTAACAGAGTTTGATTAATCATGGAATGTCCTATGAGAATGGACTTATATAGACTAAAGTAATTATTTTTCACTAAAGCAAGTAAAAAAGTTTATTGCTTTTTTGCATGTATTCTGGTCAACGTTAGGAGGAAAAATTAATAGCACATTTTGTTGTGAAAGAATAAACTCATGAATTGATTAATTAACTAAATGTTCAGCTGATTGCTCAGTGGAATCAGGTTTGAAAGTATGGAGGTAGCTCCAGTGGTTAAGGCATCAGGCTAGAAACCAGGATCCTGTGAGTTCTAATCCTGCACTAGGAACAAAATCTGACCAGGTGACTTTGGGCCAGTCACTCTCTGTCAGCCCAATCTACCTCACAGGGTTATTATAGAAAAAAATAAGAGGAGGAGGGAGTATTAGATATTTGTCCCCTTGAATTATTTACAAAAGTAATGAAAGTAATTATTCAAAGGTTCAATAAACCCTCTCAAACAAAAGAAAGTTAAAATAAAGTCAAACTCTACCCTCCTAAGCATTTTTAAAATCAAATAATAATCATGGAATCTGTTGAATAAAAATAATAAATCACAATTTTCCTCTACTGGCCGTATGTATACATGATAAGCACACTAAGAAATTACAAATGATATTCACAATTTAAAACAATTTGGACATTTTCTTCTTGGAAACACAACATTTTAAGGAAGAAATCTTTTAAGGAAGACAGTATAACTGCAAAATTGCAGCTTCTTAAGGCTTTTTGTATTGTTCCCATCTCCTTCCTCATCCACTGCCAATTATCTTTAGGCAAGTTGAAATGAAATCTCATGGTTTTAAAATTGGTCAATTGGAAAGGAGTAATGGAATAAATTATCCTGAACAAATATGAGATTTAATCATAGTTTCCTAATTCCAGTTTTGATCAAAACCATGTTGTTCCATGTCCTTTCCATGTGATGCACCTCCCATTCTAAAATGAAAGCCTCTCTCCATGAAATTAGAAAAGCCATTACTGAACCAATGTTTTAAATGGAATGGAAATTGTTTTAATCATATAAATTGTTTATGAACTTGTGACATAGCCAAGTATTTTCCTCATTTTATTTTATCATTAAAGGTTAGCTTGTTGCCAAATGATTGCTTTTACAGGTAGTCCTCAACTTACAACCACAACTGAACCTGAAACTTCTGTTGCTAAGGAAGTGAGTTGTGTCCCTTTTTTGATCTTTTTGCTACAATTGTTAAGCAAATTGCCACAATTGTTAAGTGACTCATACAGTCATTAAGCGAATCTGGTTTTCCTCGTTGACTTTGCTTGTCAGAAGCCAACTGAGAAGGTTACAAATAAAGGTCACGTGACCCTGGGACACTGCAACCATCCTAAACACATGCCAGTTGCCAAGCACCCGAAGTTTGATCATGTGACTATAGGAACGGTCATAAGTGTGAGAACTGGTCATTAGTCACTTATTTCAGTGCTGTTGTAACTTTGAATGGACATTAAACAAATGTTCAAATACAATTTTTCCCCTAAGAAGAGGAAGATTTCAGTCCAATTGTCATTGGCTGCATGTAATGCTCTCACACTTTAATTCCAAAGTGACCAGATAGTGTATAAAAGTCCTATTTCCTTTTGAACTACAGTTTCTCTAGTAGTGTTCAACATTCCTATAATACTTCCTTGTGCTTCGTTTAAATTCCAAAGGAGTTTAGGGAACGTTTCTTATGGGCAGGAAGCAGGGACAGTGAGGGCAGCTGTAGAATTTGGAATAACAAAGAGCACCCGTTGCTATCCCACAAAATCCAAGCAAACTAGTAGAATATATTTTAAATTATACTCAGACTTACAAAAGAAGCCTTTTTTTCGCCATACAAAAATACTTATGCACACCATTGAGCATCTTGGAAAACTGAGTTAAGTAGGGTTCTATATGCTTATTTCAGCTTCTGTTAAGAAGCTACACTTTTTTAGTTTTTAAAACAGCAATGAAATGCAATATGAGTACACACAGGAAACTGTGAAATAATTCCACAACATTAGTAACATCCTGCAGTTTTATATGCAAATGCAGGTGTTTTGAAACTAATGACTAAGAGATGCATCTGGAATTTTGAAAACATTGTAGATGCATCACAAAATGGTTATTCTAAGAGATAGAAACAATTATGAAGAACCCATTTCTCCCAACATGACCAGGCCGGAGTGCTCATTTCTATTTTCTCCCTTCTTTGGGCAGGTGGATAGTGCTGAAATATAGCAGCAACTCATTATTTTTATTTTTGTGAATAGCTTATGAGAACCAGAGGGATTTTTTAAATTTTTTTTGCAATAAAGATGCTACAGTACTAGCAGCTGGCACACTTTGCTTTGAAACATTCTACTTTCTGAAACTAAAATACATACAACAAAAAAAATGTAAAAATGTATGTGGAACAAGCACAAAGTGTACTACCTCCTTTGGACTCCACGCTGGAGAGTTTGTGCCACTCCAGTTCTGCAATATATTAACTTTTCAGTCCAGAAAGCATTTAAAGTTCTCATTTTGCAGTTCTTGTGTTTTTGTTTGAATGAGAACTCTCTTCTGGCCATTAGCAACTTCTTTTTCCTCCCACTGCACCTCTCCACAACCTCCACCCCCACCGCCCCATCAAAGTGTTGAACAGTCTCAAACAGAAAGAAAGCACTTTTACCTTTTCTCGGTGCCAGCACTCAACCAGCTCTTGGTCTGTGTGCTTACTGTCCAGAGGGGTCAGGCCTTCAGACCAGATTGCAAGCAACGTGCTGAAGTGTTGACATGCCTCTTCCAGAAGAACAGCCTGGGCTGCAAACTCCTGCTCTGACCAGGCCATCTGACGCTCCAGTTCCTGCAGCCTGTTTTGGGACTGGAAAGCATTCTCTTCCCACTGCTTCCAGTCAGACTGGAGGGCCTGCATTTCAGCATCCATGTCTTTGCCCCCTTGAACGCTTGTGTTTTTTTTCACGGCAGGAGCCAGGGTTTGGATCCTGTGGAGGCGACCCTCACCAGTCTGTCTGGAATCTATCAGCTCCTGCAATGGAATATTACCATGGTAACCTAAATGGCCGGGATCCACTTCAGCCGAACAGGCAAAATGCAGCATTTTTACAGAGCTGTGAACTGCTCATTTTACAGTCATTGGCAGTTTCACCAAAAGTGTGTGCAAGCTGTGCTAAAATGTAAGGAAGAAGTAAAAACAGAAGCGCAAGCAGAAACAAAACAAAGCCAAACCATGTCTAAACAAACAACAAGCAACTTTAAAAGAT
>JANHFL010008910.1:39546-67056 GCA_032468155.1 Oxyrhabdium leporinum | reverse complement strand
TCTCTCTCTCTCTCTCTCTCTCTCTCTCTCTCTCTCTCTCTCTCTCTCTCTCTCCCTGTGTGTGTGTGTGTGTGTGTATCAGAAATATATGCTAACTTGGTAGGAAATCATGGGAAGATTTAGCCTCAGACAAGTTTGCTTAAAATAGAAGTTTTATAGTAACAATATTCTTGACTAGAAGGACTATTTTGATGATACATGTTAACCTAAGATAACTGTCATGATGACAGCAATAAATATTTGATTGACTGACACCATGGTAAACCACAACTTGTTCTGACAGAATAAATCACAGGAAGCCTCAGAACAGCATATTTTCTCTCCCTCTTCTAGCACTTCATCCTCCACACAGGCTCCTTAAAAGCATCTAACTATAGTCTGAAGAAATCCAATTTCAAACCATTGATTATGAAGTTGACTTTTTTTTTCAAGCAATCCATACTTTAAAAATAACTTAAGATTTGGATACAAATCTTAAAAGTGAAAACCTTTACATAATACACAGGGGGGGTAGGGTATATTTATTATTTGGTTGTGTCCAACCAATCTATTTTACCATATTTTAGATTTAATTTTAACATTTTATCCATGAAGGATTTTGAAGCAACTATTTTTGAAGCAAATACTTTAATCAATGTTTCTCAAACTTTGCATGTTTAGGATGTGTGGCTTTCAACTCACAGAATTCTCCATTCATTATATTTAAAACAATATTTAAATAGTTAGCCCTCGACTTGTGACTACAATTGAGTCAAAAATTTATGTTTCTAAGTAAGACACTTGTTAAGTGAATTTTGCCCATTTTACAACTTTTCTTGCCAGTTGTTAGGTGAATCATTGCAGGTGTTAAATTAGTAACACGGTTGCTAAATGAATCTGGCTTCCCCATTGACTTTGCTTGTCAGAAGGTCGCAAAAGGGGATCATGTAAACCCTGGGACACTGCAGCTGCCATAAATAGGAACCAGTTGCCAAGCATCCAAATTTTGATCATGTGATCATGGAGATGCTGCAATGGTCGTGTGAAAAATGGCCGTAAGTCACTTTTTTCAGTGCTGCTTTAACTTTGTACAGTCACTAAATGAAAGGTTGTAAGTCGAGGACTACCTATAGACCCTTTGTGTCTTAATGTGGTTTAGCACTCAACTGTCACAGTGTTTTTTGAATGGCCTAGGTAAAATCAATGTGTTCTACCTTTCTAAAGTTTTCCTCAAATTTTTGCTGCACCGATGCCCTTCCTGCGATGGTTCCTTCCACATTCTCTGTATGGTCTCTGAATTCTTCCCAGTATCTCCTAATCTGTGTCATCTTGGCTTTAATATGTGCTGATTCTCCAGAAGTAAGATGCTGAGAGAAAAGTTGAGCATCCTCTTCTAGCTTTGGGATTTCGTTGTCCTTATCAGCTATTTCATTCTTAACAGCCTAAAATGTAAATAAGTGTACATAAAGAAGCCATATCATGGATTGTTTCATACATTACATGGAAATCACTTTTGCTTCAAGCAAAAAAATGCATACAATGATCATCTGTATCTATCATTATACATCATTATTAATTCATGCATTTATTACAGTATCAGGTTTAAATATGTTACTGATAAAATATAATTATTAAACTTAACTACTTTTCTTGCAGCCATGTGTTCATTTTTCTCCATATATAACACAATTTTCATTTCTTAAATGGTAGTCAGACAATTGTATATCATATAGCAATGTTACAGGAAATTATTGTGACGTAGTTTGCAACTGATTCAAATTCTAATAGACTATTAGCACCGATCAATTATATCTCCATGTAATTTAGGAGAAACACTGATTATTAATATTCTTGTAAACATCATTCTTGTACATTCTTGTAATCAAATATCTTATTTGCTCTAATGCAGGTGATATAAATGTACTCCATATTTTTTTTTTTAAAATTGGAACTATAACTGTAGGTGGTTTGTTCCAACAGAATTCTTTGGCTTTGCTCTAACTGTAGAAAGTATGGGCTAACCTGTTACTTTATGAAAACATCCAGATTAACATGAATTAGCTATTTGGCTTTTTAAGCCGAATGTGCAGGAAATGAAAAGTAAAACACACAATTCAATTAATAGTTTCTATCCTTTTTCCAATAATTAATCCACGCTGATCACAGCAATATGCATACTGCTGGAAAATGACGACTTATAATTGTTATCACTGTAACATAGAAAGCAGACCTAGACTAAGTTGGATTCTTGGTCCATCTCTCTTTATACTGTTACAAGCAAATGTGAAAAATGTGACATCACAGGCTGCATGTGACCCACCACTATTCTTTTTCAGTTGTTTGGGGAATAGGAAAAAAAAATTAAGGGGTGTGCATGTGGGGAACTGAGTGACATAAACCACTTAAAATACTCCTTTTGCCCCTTTAAATTCTTGGTCTCCCTCCACAAAATCAAACCCATTTTAGATCCTGTCCCTGACTACTTTTGAATTATTATCCATCAACATGCTGTATGAAGCTTGTTGCCACTTTGGACAGAAGATGGTCAACTAGTTGGCTGAATTTCAGATAAGAGACAGAACCAACTTTATCAACTGAATTGGGAATTACTGAAGTCAGAATAAGTGTTTTCTTCCCTCAAAATGAAATAGACTACAGTCAAGCTCCCAGCCCACGGGCCAGATGCATCACGTGCTGGCCACCCCCACGCCTGGTTTAGCAAAGGGAAAAAAAATCCCGATACATCACACGATGTTGCCATGACAACATGAGTTTCACACCCCTGGGCTACAGTGTTAGCTATAATCTCCTTTGCCAATGATACTGTAGGTTTTGTGACATTAAACAAAGATCTTTAACAAAGCTTACATCGTATTCTTCAATGGTTATGGATCTTTGAAGGAAGCCATGATGATAACATTATATAAAGTCAATATAAAACAAAATGCAAGTAACTATGTCTAATTATTTATGACTGCCCTAAAATATGATTTTTAGAATTACTATAAACAGCAAAGATACTTTGAGTGAAAGCATTTCCAATTGAAAAAGTATGTAAGATATTATGTCTTGACTTTAGCTTCAACTGGAATAGAGTTTCTATTCTCAGAAAGAGCTTCATCTCATATTATTTGAAATATATTCACATACAACTTCATGCATGTCTTTCATTTGAATTTTATTTATTTACTTACTTTTCAGGAAAGATCATATAGTTGTAAATATATGGAGAAAATTGGTATTCTTCCCTTTAAATAATTCGATGCTTTCCCCCTTTTATTATATGCTAAAGCAAAAGTGTATCCTTCTTGGTGTATTTTAACGAGGAAAAGCTATTTCTAACTGCAGCTTTATAGATTAGTACAATGGAATTTATTCATGTAAATCATTTATCTTTTAAAATATAAGGATTTATAAAAAGCTACTTTTATTCTCAATAAGAGGTAAAGAACAAGAAGAGAACTATCAGAAAATATCTCATTAACATGAGACAGCTCTGTGAGAACCACATACTTTAACTTAAACCCAACAGTAGGTTCAAAAAGTATGGGTAAGTAATGATACAGTAATTACTTATGTCCTCCCCCACCTGAAAGAAATGTTGTTCTACTAACACTCCTAAACACCAACTGCCTCTCTCCTATGCATTTTACGATCACAGTGTTAGAACTTTTTCACTCAAAATTATGAGTGCTTGACCTTAACTAATGTAAGAAGGTCTTGATGAGGCCAAATAAAAGTGTTTCCTTGGTTATTATTATATAAATCAGCATTTTATCTTAAAATGAAACATATGTATCCCTCAGTTAAACACTGCGCTATGTAGCAACTTTTCAAAGTTATAAAGGGGCTGAATAAGTAATTTTATGAGCAGCCCTCATACTTAACAACCATATTCCCGCAGTCATGTGCTTATCATTTGTAAGCTTCACAACTGGCTTCTGGCAAGCAACGTCACTGGAGAAACCAGCGTAAATTCACAAGTCACAGTCACATGATGTCTCACTTAATGACATTAGCAGCACTGATATTGTTAGTTGGCTTGGTGGTAGATTTTCAAGTTTTAATTATAGCCATTAATTGAGGACTACCTTATCCTTACTGAAAAGGCAATCAACTTATTATACATATTATATAAAGCATTCAATATTATTAATACTGTAGTACAACACATGCTGTGATAAAGGCTACCATGTTGAACTTCAGATAATTAAGCCAAATAAGCAAATCTTCTATCTGTACTTTGAGGGCATAAGGTAGATAAATCCAACATACCATGGGACAGTGTACACCACCACAGGTGTTGTCTTCCACTGTTACATGTCAGTGTCCATTCTCATCACAACAATCAATTAAAAAAATAACATTTAGGTCTCTTTCTCTACACCTGGACTAACAGTATTTTTACTTTAAGAAGTTTTAGCAGTTTGATAGGGACGTTTTAAAGATGTTCTAGGAATATATACATATATATGTGTGTGTGTGTGTGTGTGATATGTGTGTGTGTAATATGTGTGTGTGTGATATGTGTGTGTGTGTGGTAACACTCCAGAGATAAAATAGAAAAATAGAATCTAGCATATAATATAAAGAACTCAGAGTATGTAAAAAAGGTTTAGCTACCAATACTGAATCCAGGCATTCCTTTATTATTTCAGCATTACTTGAGAAAATACACAAAATTATACACAATTTATCTAACATATTGGAATAAAATATTGTAACTGCAATACAGATTACAACAGAAATCATTCTACATTCTGTGAAAATATACCCAGGATGATATTCTGCACGTAAAGAGCATTGCCCACAAAACAATCTACTGAACTTTTCACATATACTCCAAAAAAATTCATTTAATTTAAAACTTTTAAAAAATTTATTTTATTTTAAATTCCTGCAAAACCCTTTGCTTTAGTATATCTATGTCAAAGCATGTCTGTATCTGTTAAAAGTCTACTCCTCTGCTCTGCAGATTTCTAATGGAGGGGGGGGAATAAAACAATATTTAATGTTACATAAAATGTGAACCAATCACCTTAATTTGGTTGATTTGAACATCCAGGGAAGATGATGGTATTTCCAAGGCATCCAGCGCTTTTTCTTTTTCATTGATCCAGAGGGACAATGCTTCAAATTTTTTCCCAAACTGATCCCACTTGTTTTTCACCATTTCCATGGTTTTAATACTAAAATCAACCATATTTAGTGGGAAAAAATTAACACTCTATTACTGTGTAATTATGCCCATTCTCTTACATGTCCAATTTAAAGAAATGCTTATATAATGGCATGCCGTTTAAAAAAACAAACAAACCACAAAATGCCTGTTTCTAAATTTAAAATTCTAACATCCAAGGAATCTGGTTTTAATCACCTTCAGAGTGTAGGAAGTTATATTTTTTTCATTTTCTGAAAATAACAAAAATGGTGTGGGAAGTAGCAAATCATCTTCTGAGATATTATTTTCAAAGGTACATTTTTAGAGCAGCGTGGAATTTAACTACCTAGCAGCTAACACATGGGTGGTTTTTAAATAGCTTATTTTCAGTTAAAGATTGTTACCGTTTTAAATGTGGTGTAATACAAGTGCAAAGTTAACCATTAAAGTGAGCTGAAGTTTTGATACTGACCTACATGTTGCAGTTATCATGAAGCCAGGAGAAAACAACCACTGAAGATTCTGAATATGTTCATATAATTCTACATGGACTATTCTTATTTGTTTATTGATTGATGTGCAAACTGATTGTTGTAATATCCAAAGCACATATTAACTTTATAGGATAGGTATACTTAATTGTTAGCCACAATGGTTTAATTTTGGCTCTCGTGATACATGACTCTATCCATAATGCCTCAATATTGAAGCTCGCAAGATAAATTAGAGTTTAAAACATCTTGCTTTATTGCAATGTGTGAATCCATAAATATTTTTGTACTGCAGATTAAAAAGTGGCAGTGTGTTTACCTATATGCACAGTTCTGCAGTTTTCCTTGAAGCTATTTGTCTTCCTAATACTTTCACCACTGAAAACTGTTTCCCAAAATGCAATTATTTGTTAATTTAAAACTTTACAGAAATCTTGAAAGTTTATATAGAACATCTAATCAGATTGCAGTAATGTAAATTATAATTGGGAGCTTTTGAAGTTCAGCCAATGCTGATATTTGTTTATGAACATTCCTAATAAACCTTTCAATTGCGCTTCTAGTTAAAATATTACTATTCCCTTCCACTTGATCTGTTTTTAAAAACTATATTATGATCAACCTCACATATTGTGTTTATGCGCATTAGAAGAAAACAAGAATGCTTCTCCAAAATTATGTGGTGTGAATGAAAATGACTGAAATATCAAAAGAATAAATATATATTTCTGTATGATTGATGATATAGTTTCTATCACCTCTGAGAAAGATTGTTGCCTGCACTGAAGTTGGGCATTTTCAAAATCCCTTTTGCAAGTCTACACAGTATGTGAATGCATTAGAAACCATAGAATTATACAACTGAACCATACATTTGTGCAAATTCATATCCAAAATATTTAAGCAGCCAGGTAGATATGCATGCATATTTTGTTAAAGTAACAACCATCTAGTTTCAGCTAGCTATATTATGTTTAAGTAAGTATTTGTCCTAAACTTGTAGTAAAAAGGGTCAAGACCAATCCAGTTACTTAGGTATTTCAGAAGGAAAAAAAAAAGGGTCACACGATGCAGTTCAGAGGCAGTAGAAGCAATGCCTTTCTTTGCTCATTTGTAATAAAGGAGAAATAAGTTCTAAATAATTTACAAAGCAAGAGTAGGATTCATGGGAAACAATTATTCTTTTTAGAATAATTTAGAGAGGACAGAGCAAATGGAAAGGATGAAGAAATCTACAAATAAAAAAACATATTAAACTACTAAACAGGGGAATGGTTATGATAAAATGTAACTCCTCTCTAACACATTAACAACCTTGAATGTGGTAAACTCAATTGTTTATGTGCCTTAAGAAAAAGAAATATAGAAGAATAATCAAAATGAATGCAGGGTTTTGGGGGTTTTTTGCAAACAACTCACTGGCAAATGCTAAGAGTTTTTGTGGTCTAGATTATGAAATGCTAGAAAAATATTCAAAATACCATAATTTAATTACCTGCTCAGGCATCAAGCAATTTTGAACCAATTATTAAATTAGCCTCATGAACTTATTTGTAAAATGGGAATAATATTGCCCTGTCTCCTTAAGTTCTAGCAAAGATGAAACAAAGTATAAAGCATTAAATTCACTCTGTGATAAAAGTTGCTATATTTTTCCTTTTATATAGCTCTCCTTGTAATGCTTTCTAATCTCCAAATTCTAACAACCAGATCCTGGTGAATAAATACAAAGGGATCAGTGGTGGGATCCATTTTTTTTTTTACTACCAGTTCTGTGGGTGTGGCTTGGTGGTTGTGGCTTATTGGTCATGTGACTGGGTGGGCATGGTCACCCCATGACCCGTTTCTGGCCTAGTGGGCCTTCCCAAAGCCCTCCGGGAGCCAAAACAGGGCATGTGGGGAACTCCAGGAAGGGGCGGGGCCAGCCAGAATCTTTCCTATCGGTTCACTTGAACCGGCCCGAACCGGCTGAATCCCACCACAGAAATAAGATAGATATAGACATTTTATCTATCAGTTGTAATAGCATGAGAAAAAGGAATACGGCACATTTCAGGGAGAGAAAGGCACAGTTTATGTTCTGACGCTGAACTATAAAGAAAAATATTTTAAAAAGCAGACTTAAAGTAGATTTTTCTAAATGCCCTAAGGCACTTTAGGAAATGTCATTGTTTATCTATGCTAATGTCTATCAAATATTTTTTGTTTTTATTCCTGTACTGTATTGAAGTGCATTATTATGACTTTAGTTTTGTAGTCCATTCAGAGTATTTCTCTCATTGAGAAGAATCAGCCTAAATGCATAAAATTTGATTCACAATGGCTCCTTCACACCACAATTATAAGGACACTTAAAGGACCAAAGTTTTTTTTTTCAATTAGGAAAAGTTGATGCTTTCTTTCTTTTTTTCCTCAGATCTTCCACCACACTTGGTATTAAAACAGTAGTTTCTGATAGATAAGTTATTATTTTATAACAGAGTTTTACAATGTCTTTAAGACAACACTGCACTAATATAAGGCAAAAAAAGATACATTCCTTGTGTCAGGAAACAAATATTATGGTTATTTAAGGACATACTCTTCTTCAAGTGTAGCTTCTACTTTTTTAACTTGTTCCTGAATTGACTTTGCTTGCTGCTGAAGGCTCTCCTTGCTCCTGTGACCAAGCTGTATGGCTAAAGACTTCCTGACCAGATTCTCTGCTTCCATGGCCATGGCTACGGTCTGCTTGGAAAGTTCCTGTGAAAAGGAGGAGGCACAAGTTAAACATCATTCTCAGTAACATTTTGCCAACAAGTGGTAGTTGTTATTATCATCATCCATGATCACACAATCATCCAGATGTTTAGACTGGGATTGGCATTTATACCCATCTATCAAATTCTTCCCAAAGACTAGGGAGAGGCAGAAATTATTGTTTGATGGCATTACATGTAACATCGCTGGATGTAAGCTGTTCCAGTAAAGCTGCCTTTTGCAATTGGCTGATGGTGCTTTTGTCAATGTCAATGGTGTTCAAGTGGTACTCCAGATGTTTATTATGGCTTATTATGAGCTGTGGTGGCACAGTGGTTAGAGTGAAGTACTGCAGGCTGCTTCTGCTGACTGCCAGCTGCCAGACGTTTGGCAGTTCGATTCTGACCGGTTCAAGGTTGACTTAGCCTTCCATACTTCCAAGGTTGGTAAAATCAGGATTCAGATTGTTAGGGGCAATATGCTGACACTGTAAACCGCTTATATAGGACTGTAAAGTACTGTGAAATGGTATATAAGTCTAAGTGCTATTGCTATTATTATTATTAAAATTGGCTCCATATTCTTGTAAACATGAAATACCAAAATAGGTTTTTAAAAATTACCAGTTGAAGAATATCTGATGTAAAAGGGGAACTTCCTCACTATATGCAACTTAAAGACACTTTTGCTAAATAATACAGAATTTCCTTCTGTTTCAGTTTTCTTAGGACTGGAACCATTCTCAGCGTGATTGTAACTTCTTCTGTACCAAAGTTTTATATTTGTAATGCTATTAGAGCATGGTTAACTTGAACTGCATAAAGAAAAAGATCATGGAATTTGCATATCATCGTTTCATTTTTGGGAAAAAGAAAGTACACATCTTTTCAACCTGGGAATCCATCATTACTATATTCCATTTGGCCCAGATTGAGCCTTTATTAATTTATTTACAGCATTTATAAGGTTTCGCAACTCAACATCATTCTGGGTGACTTACAGAAATAATCAACAATAGATGCAAAACATAAAGGGAAAGAAATACATAGCTTTAAAAACCAATTATCTTAATATTATTTAGATATATATTTATTTTAAAGTTACTGTCTTACCTGCTTAACCATCATTCAAGACAAGGAGTCACTAATAAAATACACATTTTTTTAAACAAAAAGAAATACATAAGAACCTAATATAATACCAGACAGAACAGTAAAAGTCCTCCAGGACACATACTTTTGTCTTTTCTAATTCTGATGACAAACTCTCCAAGCTGCTAAAACTTAAGATGCGTTCAAGGGCAGAGCTCGCATGACTCAAGTACTTGACAATTGTTTCTTTGTCTCTTTCAAACTGTTCCCATGTGTTTATTGTAAGCTACAAAAAAAGTAACAGAAGGACAGGAAATTAAAGTTCAAAATTAACATGCATGAGTAATGAATTTTTCTGGCTCATAAAATTAAGCTGCATTAAACACATTTACCAGAATTTTCATTATCCTGTTCAAAATCTAAAATATTAAATACAAATGAAATTTCCTGCTAAATCCAAGACTTGTGTATTCTATTAACAAAGATCAATAAGGAGTCCAAATGTAGGACATAATAGCAAAGAGTCTTCTGTACTGTGATGACAATCCTATGTGAATTCAATGACAAATTCTTGTAATTATCCAGGTAATAAGTCTGTTTGCCATTCCACTCATCCAATATAATTTTTCCCAGTAGCTTTTCCGTCTGCTAGTAGTCCTGGTATTTCCCGGTTGTTTCCCCACCATGTAAAATATGACTCCAAAAACTTTTGTCAAATTAGCCAAGTTTGCTTGGTGTTACACCTTAGCTAGGTTTTATATGCAAATACTATATGCTACTTACAGTTCAAACAACCATTGTAGAATAGCTCCTAAAGTTTAATTATTAAACTCTATTCAAAAACTGTCTGATAATTGGATTATTACTAATATTTTAATATTTACTTTAGCCTTAAGAATAAAGTGACTGTACAAGAGCTGTGTGAAAATGGCCTATAGTGTGGCTCTCCTCTTTTAAACATCTGTCTTTCCTTATTTGAATAGTTCAAAGGTACATTTTGTCCAACATTCTTTCTCACAGTAGTTAATGAAGTCCTATGAGAATTCCACTTCTATTTTTGCATGCAAAAAATAGCATCAGAACTTTTAGAATAATTATGTTGTTTTAAGTGGGTTAATTCCCTTGTTTACGTTATCTTGTTAATTGGTTTTATCTCAATACTCCTAGAGATTTATGTATGCATATGTATTATAGCATATATATATATATAATTTTGTTTAACTTATTGTGATGTTCAAAAAATATTTTTAAAAATCATGTCTTCTAATCATGGATAGGCCTAGTTTTCATGAATCTGTCAATGCCTCCTTCAATATCTTAAAGTTGAGGGCCATTTACTAAGTCTGGTGATACCCAGTTTTGCAGTTAAATCCTAGTTTAATCTAATGCTTAAGTTTCATAATCATATGATGATTGAGAGTAAAAAAGTAAGGATGACCTGGTGTCAGTCTCTATTCCTGGACGCAACCATGCAGGTCTCCTGGCAGAAATACTAAAATAGGATTACTGCAGGGAGAATTATTTATTTCCCACTTTAACCTACAGCTATAACCTGGTAGCATCCAATTGGAGTCCCAACCATGTACCCCAATTTGATCCCACCCTCTGACAAGATTGGCCAGAATCTTGCATTTAAAACCTGAGCAAAGCCTGAAAAAAGCTTGCCAGAAAACAGCTCATACTAAATATAAAGTAATTAAGTAAAGCAATATTTATTTCATTTTTACAGAGTTATAAGAAGAATATGTACCTGCAATTGATCTCCGCGTTGTTCCATAGATTGTTGCATGCTTTCTAATGTACTCTCCAACTTCCATAAATCTTCTTGCACAGCAGGAGACAGACCACCTTCAATTTGTAACTCTTTACTGTGGGTAATTTGTTGTTGTACATCTTGCCTTTTTGCATGAAGCCTCTTTGACTTTTGCTAAAAACAAACATTTAAAAGTATTGTAGTCAACACAGATGCATTGTCTTAATGCAGAAATAACTGCACTGTAAGCATATACAAAGGTGTTTTAGGGAACATTAAATGATCTCTGCTCATTTATTAAAATGCCAGAAATGTCTAGTTCATCCAGAATTTTCAAAAAATTTCAGAATTACACATCTAGAACATAGAATGGTAAAATGCTCCATTTTTTAAAAAAAAAAGATATTTTGACATCTGATACTAAATTTCCATGGGGAAATGCAAAAGCAAATCTGATTGAGCCTTTCTTAGGGTTTAACTTGTGTAATAAAGCTTACTTCTGTGCAGTTATCACACCTGCAAGTAAAACAGCCAGCAGCCTTTGTCAGATGACCAGGTCCCTTCCTTGTAAGGTGAGGCCTGGGAGATATTATTTTAGGCATCTATTTAGTAAAATCATTTGGATTTTACAGAGTTGGACTCCATCCAGTCAGATTCTACCAAAATGACTAGAATGCAATTTCCTCTAGCTATCTAGGAAGAGTTTTAATAAGTTGATCCTGAGGAACTGGACATGGTTCTTGGTTCCTGCTCTTACTTTCCTTCCTGAAGGCCAGTCTAGCAGCTGTTGCCATAGAAATGTCAGGGAAAATTTTGGTGAGAAAATAGTTTCAAGCAATCTAACGCCATTGTATTATATTAAGCAATGGACCTTAGAAGTGCCATTTCTTATTAGAAGATTAATGACAAGAATAGAGTGGGAATAACAAAAGGCACTTTGGCAAAGTACACTTCAAAAAGGTTTACACTTTCCTCTTTTAAAATAAATATTAAATGTCCACCTCCAACATCTTATTACAGAAAATTATAATTTCCCCTCTTTCCTATTCAACCTGTGTGAAAGAGGTTAATAAGTATTATCTACAGTTCAGATATTAGTGCATTATTTGCAGCAACAATAATATATAAGGATTTGTTGGACATTCAGTGAAAGCTGATGTGTGGGTGATTGTACCTGATGGTAGAGAAAGATTTGCTGGGCCTGTAACAAGTTATCAACATCTAAGATTTTTTCAACTTCTGTCTGAGCTTCTTTTGAGTTTGTGATCAGTTCTTCTAATGTGCCTTTCACTTCTTTGGTGTATTGAACACAATCTCCAACTGCACCCAATGTCTTCTCAATCTGTATTCAGAAACCATATTAAAACTCTAAAGTATTCAGTGCCAAGTAAGTAGGGCTTATGATCTAAACAGTTCAAAATGCAATACAATTATATAATCAACCAATTCATTTTGTGGAGTCTATATTATTTTCCAATTATCTGACACTAATAAAAAAAGCCCTTTTACTATAATCTATAAATAGATTTCTCCTATTCCACTGCATTCTATTATTATTTTGTGCTACCTGACCTGCTTTCTAGGTTAGTTTGGAAATTTTTACAATTTTACAATTAATTGTAGAATTGGCCATAATAATTGCCAAACCTTTTTTCTCCTACTCTATGTTCTCAATACCGTACTCATTTTCTTAAAATAAATGTTTTTGTGCTCAAAACAACACTTACCACTCAGCAAACAGCAAACACCAGCAGAACTTTTCAGAAATACAAAACTTTTTAGGAAAAATCTCTCAAAGCAAATATGAATAATTCAAACTGAGATATTGTCAATAGCACAAGTGAATAGAGGGTGGAGAAAAAGGAACAGGAGTAAGGAAAATTGCTTATGGGAAGATTAATATTAATTTTGGAATTTTTTTCTCCATTGTACACATAACCGTGTTTGTTTTTTTGCATACAGCAAATTATGCGCACTTCAGCATAAAAACGTATATGATTACATGCTTGCATCAAACATTATATTATAGAAAAGGATCCCTCCAAAACGTTCATATGAAAACTATATAATTTGAGTAGAAAATACAATTAAGAAAACATACACAATATATGCATCTATGAAACAGGAGTTGTGGCTCGAATGTGTTTAGCACGTGTACATATTTGTTGAAATATAATTTCAAATGACGCATGGAAATCCAAGGAACTACTTTCATTTATCATTAGAGATACAATTACTAGTACATAACACTACAATAATTCTGTTATCTTTTTCTTAGTAGTATTCAGATTCACTAGGTATTTGAAAAGGACAGCTTCTGAAGTGAATATAATTATAATATACCTCTGTCAATAAGGCTAAAAGTTTCTTAAAGTCACTAGCAAGCACTGAAAGTTCATCCCCTTGTTTTTTTACTTCATTCTCAGAAGAAACCTCAGATAAGGCAACAAGTCTAGATTTCAACCAGATGATAATTTCTCCCTTCTTGCAGGCATCTTGCCTAATTTCCTGAAACAGAATCAATAGAAAGATTAGATGCACCAAACAAGTATTATTAGAGTAGAATTCTAATGTAAATCAGGGGAATTGGGTCTATATTAGTTTGCATGTGCAAGTCAACTAAGGCTGTATCAGGACACAAACTTCTATCAAACAATGTATAAAACATGTCAATAGATTGAAAAAGCCAATTATGATACTAAATTAATAGGATGAACGAGAGGTATGTACATGTGGATAGTCACAAGCCAATATGCTCAAGCATAAAAATTGCTTGAGGATCCTTCTTCTATGCAAATCACATTGTGACGTCAATGAAGAACTATTCAATCAGAAGAATAATACAACTCCCCATGATTACAGAAATGTAGCTTTTCTGCATAGAGAAATCCATGCAGGAAGTCTTTCTTGATTCTTGATAGTATACTTCTGGACAACTGGCTGGCTGTATCCTGATCCCACAGCTTGGACTAAAGAGAATAAATAGGCTGCTTCTCCACTACACACATAGTGAGCTCTGTCCTTGTACTTATTGGCTGAATAAGGTGAAGCATCTTTTATATCAGTCTTTAGCAAATAAAAATTTGAAGATCAATCTACATTCAGTCAATACACGTATTAGATATTATTTTCTTCTGCCTGCTTTTGCAATTTTTAAAAGAAATTGCTGGGAAAAAATGATATATTTTGTAATTTCCCTCATATTTTTGCTTTTCTGTGTAACTTTTACTTGCATACATTTTTCAACAATAGAATTAATGCAATATATATAACTTTTGCATACAATCAGTGGAACGACTTGCCTTCAGAAGTTGTGGGTACTCCATCACTGGAGGTTTTAAGAAGAGATTAGACAACCATTTGTCTGAAATGGTATAAGGCAGGGGTGTCAAGACTCAAGGCCCGTGGGCCAGATCCAGCCTGCGGGGTGCTTAGATGTGGCCTGCAGGGCCAGCCTGGAAATAGTGAAGGATCAGCCCACGGTGCCTCTGCTAGCGAAAACACAGTCCTCCCAAGCTCCGTTTTTGCTGGCAGATGGTTGCAGGAGACCGTACCAGTCAAAAACCGGGCTTCGGAGCCCGTTTTCGCTGGCAGAGAGCTTGGGCCATCACAGGCACCCCTGACACGAGTGACGTTATGCTGGCCATGCCAACCCTGGCCACACCCACCCCAGCCTTCAAGATCAAACACAACCCTGTTGTGGCCCACAATGAAATCGAGTTTGACACCACTGGTATAAGATATCCTGCTTAAGAAGGCGGTTGGACTAGAAGATCTCCAAAGTTCCTTCTAGCTCTTGTTATTCTCTTATTCTGTTTTTCATATATTTGTGCAAGTGAGAGAGACTATATGTACAGCATGTGTATGTGTATGCATGTATGTATGTATATGTGTATGTATGTGTGTATATATATATACATACATACACACACACACACACACACACACACACACACACACAGAGCCAGCATCCCAAAATGTCACTTCTTTTTTGTGAAATGGTATTAATTCAGAAACTATTACTAGTAGTGCTGCTGGGTAAGACTGGGGTTTATTTTGGTAGATTGTGCCAATATATTTTTGGGGTACATTTTTTTCTATTGTAAAGTATGTGAAGCATGTATGTACTTATTCTAATAACATTTATTTGTACAATCAGGTCTTGAAATAACCAGTGGGTTTTCAAAAGCTTTTGAATTATATTGTACACATTTCTTTCTGAAGAGTAGAATTTCTAGTCAGTTACTTGATTTTATTTATCCTGGAAATTCCAGTTCTTTTTACATTTCACTATTTCTATACATTACTTACTTTGTTGTAAATTATTTGCCCTAGCTTTAAAATGCCAAAAGCAGAAAGGTCAGCTTGCATTATCAATTTCATCCACTTCAAATCAATATGTTAGTACTACAAGAACATATCCATTTCAAATCATTTTAAATATACCTCTATTGATGTTTTAAAATGTTTGTATTTAGTTGTATCAGCTGAACCATTCTTAATTGTTTTAAGTTGTGTCTCCTTTGATGAAATCCAGCTTCGTAATTCAGAATATCTGAAACATAGCCATAGAAGGATAAGTAAACAGCAGGTGAACAATAGTGAGTGAATTAATGAAAAATGTTTCAAGGGAACTCAAGAAGTTAGCATCTGAAGTTTCTGCATAGCAAAGGATTTTAATCAGTTAGGGAGGAATGTGGCTTGTTCAAATGGCTGAAAATTTCAAATGAGTAAATCATAGCAGTTTTCTAAACCAGGTACTATACTTCTTACGTGTATTGCTCTTTGATATTCTATTCATACAATTTAAAACATTAAGTGCTTCTGACAAGTAATATAGTGTTTACAACATTAAAGGACATTGTAGTGCTAAATCTAAACCTTTGTATCCGTGCCTTCTATGTAGGTGTTTATATAGTTGTTTACCTGTTCTTGTATTCTTGCCATTTATCTGGTTGATCTATTAGTTTCATGTAGGTCCTGGCAACTTGAGCTTTAAGTTCACTGAGATCTTTTTGGCTACTTTCAGAAGTCATTTTAACTGGATCCCATTCTGGTAGTTTCAAGCACAATTCTTTAATCAGTTGCTGTCGTTTCTCACATAGTTGTAAAGGTCCTTTATCACCAAAAAACATCTGATGGCATAAAAGAAAACATTTGTTCACTCCACTGATATACAAATGAACTTAAACAATCTAATTTCTACCTGGTATTCAAGAACTAAAGATATTCACTATTTTTTAAAAATGTAAAAAAAAATTGTCAAGATACTTCATATCTGTGAAGAAAATGGCAGTGCTTCTTAACTTTTTGATTGTGGAAAAGAGTTTAAATTCCTTCAGTTTCAAGGTATCCAGAAGGCATTTTTTTCAAGCATTATTGAGATTTTATATTTAGGATAATTTACACGTCTGTTAAAAATATCTAATGAACTGTCTCAATAATAATTGTATTGATCTGGGAATTTCATGAGAGATTTTATACATACAGTAGTACAGTACAATGCATGTCTTCTAAGAAGTAAGCTCTTGAAATTGCAGCATTATTAAATATATATAAATCTTGTTAATACTGAAAATGGTGCTTTCAATCACTCAACAATAATAAACAAGGGGTATAGGAAAACAATAGATTTTGGAAAGATACATCAAGGTATCTGATGTTCAGGCAAAGAAAACAGCAACATATTATGTCGATCATATTTTCAAAATGAATTTGGTTGTATGCATGCATAAAGATTCTTGAAATGATGATTAAGCTCAAAGAATTGTAAGCTACTCAGAGTCACTGGTTAAGATTGGTAGCTGTAGAAATGGAATGAATAAATAAATTGCAAATTTCACTGTATCAATCTGAATGAAACATATTTTAATTATAATTTTTGTGAATCTAAGCTCTTATTGTTCCAAGTAAACATTGCTCATAGAAGTTGCACAAATATGCTGAATAGTAATATACATGAAATTCTAAGATCAATACGCAATAGATTATCACTACCATAAAATGACAAATTTTATACTAAAAAAATCACTCACTCATATATCATTTTTATACTGGAATCACAGGCATAATGCCAAGCAGAAAAATTTGGAACAGGACAGCAGTGTTTTCTATACTGCATATTCCTTTATTTTTAAGGAGTCAAGGCAGATAACAAAATAAAGAGAAAAATTCTACGGCTATTTAAGGAAAGAGGTAGAATTACCTTGTGCCCCTTAATTATTTTTTCACTGCTCTCCTTGGTCATGAGCTCATGCTGGCGAGTGAGTTCAGTGTGACATTCTTGCACTGTTGCTAGGAATTTGCTTTTTTCCACTTCTATTTTTAAGCAGAGTAAATGGTATGGAGCTTCTGATTGGAGATCCTGCACCATAATTAAATGTGGGGAAAGAAGTTAATATAAAACACAGTCAGTTCTCTTTTTAAGAAATTATTTATACCGGTATAAAACAAGCAAAGCAACTAACACCAAATCAGATCATTAAGTTTCAGAGGCAGTAACTAAGATGCTTGTATTTGTTTTTCTGAACAATTTCAGGGGACTAACTTCTTTTGCAATGTTATGCCATAAAAAAGAAACAGAAAAAAAGTGGTTCATGCATGACAAAATCACAGCAGAAACAATAAGTTTAAAACATGAAATAAAATAATTGTGTAACCTATCACATTATGATAAAAATACTTTTTAAGGTAAGTGATTTTTTTCTGGTATTTTTAATTAAACTTGTGAAATTACACAAGAATTTTTCATGTTGCCTGGACAGGAATAACTGAGAACAATAATTGCACAAGTGGCTCGTCTTCCTCTGACAGAATGGATTTTGTGGTTGTGTACCTTAAACAAGGAGAATTTGGTGTAGTGGCTAAGGAAACAAGCTAGAAACTGGGCAATTGAATATTTTAGTTCCACCTTATGTACAAAGCCAACTGGGTAACCTTGGACCAGACACTCATTTGGAGCCCTAAGAGGCAAGCAAGGGCAAACTACTTCTTAAATCTTGCCATGAAAACTGCAGGAATTAGTCCAGGAGTCAACAGAGTCAACAGATCTGAGGGCCTACAGACAGAGAAAAACAACTTATAACTGGTTGGCAAAACTCACCTTCCACTGCTTGTGCAATTTCCGCACAGCTTCCTGAAGGGTGTGTTGCTCTTGCTCAGGAAGGATGTCAGTAAGTTCATCACAAGCTTTCAGGAAAGCATTGAGCACCCTTTGGTCCAACTGACTGAAAAATTCCTGGTTTTGAAATTTATCACATGTTTAAATGTTAATATTATTGCTAGGGGAAGCAGAAGGTTAATTCCAAAATTTTATACTATGTATTAATACAGGAAACTTAGATGGTATGATTGAGGTTGATCTTATGAATGATAACTCGATGCAATTTATAGCTACGCTATTTTGTCTTGAAAAGCATGGAGGTGGGTGGGCACTGGCCACAAAAAGAATAGTAATAGCACTTAGACTTATTTGCTGCTTCAGTGTTTTACAGACCTCTCTAAGTGGTTTTGCAGAGTCAGCATAATGCTCCCAACAATCTGGGTCTTCATTTTACTGACCTCAGAAGAATGGAAAGTTGAGTCAAGCTTGAGCCAGTCAGGATCGAACCCCTGGCAGTCAACAATACTGCATTCTAACCACTGTGCTACTATGGCTATATAGGGCTCGGCTAGGTTATAGGAAAAGGGCTAGGCTAACCCTTTAATTTCCACATGATCCCAACCCATAATAAGAAGCTGCAATTAGGATGTAGAAGCTTTTTTTCTTATGCAGATTATGAAGGCACAAGGCCTTCAACCTAGATCAGACTAAGGAGCAGAGCAGAGGATTAATACTCCGAATCTTAGAAGGCAGAAGCTCCCTGGATGTCTTGTCTGGTTTTATAACAAAGCAGCCTCTGACCCAATTAGCACTTGGATGGAAGAACATCAGAGAATATCAAGGCTTTCATCTAAACTGGGACTTTCAAAAGCATCCTGCAAGAGGGCAATAAAAATCAGTTCTTTATTATTGCCAAGAAAAATTACACGGCTTTATCCATTTAATGGTCACAGGAATGATGAATTACTTGAGGGTATCTACCCTAATTCCAATCTACTGTATGTTCATAATTTACATTGTGCAGAAGTAAAATATTCAAGGACTCTCAAATTATACTCCTAAACATTATTTCAAAACTTAACTGTATGTCAGCTTTCATAAACAGCCTAAATATATTCCTAAGGGGCAGATACATTACAGCTACACTTAAAAAAAAATCCTCTCAATTAACACACTGTAGAAACAAGTGCTGATTATTGATATTTAAATCAAATAATTAAATTCAGTTAAATTAAATGTGCATTAAAGCAAAAACAAACTAATTCTTGGTTTTGGGGGAAATGCTTTTGATCTCCTATTTTAACCTATAGCCCTGGTATTTCCAAATAGTTTTCATCCTGCTGGCTTTCTGGCATTAACTATAGCTGGCTAGGTGTCACTACGTGTAATGATATTTTAATTAGCAATATGAAATATAACAGAAGCATGCCTTATAAAGTTATACTTACTGTATGTTTCCGGAGAAGTTCTTCAGGATTGCCTTTTTCTTTTAGACAGCATTGGGCAGTCTGGAGAACATTTTCCAACTCTGTTCTAGATTCTTCAAATTTCTTCATCAACCGACTATTTACCTCAACATTTTTCTTCCAATCACCGGTCTTCTGCATCATATCCTTCATAAATGAAAATAGGGGGGGAAATCCTGCAATGCTAAACATTTTGTCTTATATCCCGTTTTGTGCACTAACTAAAGTTATAATGTACACTTGAAGAAAAATATTATAATGTTTCTTTATTTCTGATTTACATCTGTGCACCCTCAGTATTATGAAAAAGGAGAAATATCTTTCCATTTTCCTTCAAGATTAAGTACTATCTGAGGTCAACAGTACAATGCTGATTTTGCATGCAGTCTACAATCTCTTTGGAAAGGCTTCTAACTATATTCTAAAGGGCTTAAATAAAGGACTTTGGAAACAACAACCAAAATCTAAAGGACTTTGAAAACAACAACCAAAATCTCTAGCTGCTATTTCCTGTGTTTTTCTATAACATTTTGCCTCATGAGGAGTTCTTAGGAATAAAAAAGCTTACACACTCCTTTTTATATTTTCAGGTGACATATATAAACAATCTCACTCTGAAATTGAATCTATGTTAATGTGAATGTGACCTGGAAATAATTGTAGTTATATCATTTCAACTTCTTAATCAGTGCACAAGCTAAGCTCATATACGATTTTGTTATTTACCATGTTTCTCCTAAAACACGACCTACCCCAAAAAGAAGGCCCAGCACTGCTTTGTGCACATGCATTAAAATTAACCACAAAATTTGGCTCTATTTAAGCACATGCGCGGCCGGTCGCCACTGGAGTGGCGGCCGGGATTTGGCATGAAGTTGGTAAGTTACAAAAGGGTTGTTTATCATTAAGATCTTAAGACTTAAGATCATTAAGTACATTAATCCATTAACCCAATCCATTAAGCCACCTGGGGTGGTGGCTGGGATGAAGTTATTAAAAGGTTGTTTACAATCAATCTGGATTTCCCCATTGACTTTGCCTGTCAGGAGATCGCAAAAGGGGATCATTTGACCCAGAGCTATAACCCTCTACAATAGGGATCTTTTTTGCAAAAGGTCTTCTTTGATGCCCTGGGCCACGTGGCTCGGGACAAACATAAACAGTCAAAAAAAATGTTACGTACTTTAGGCAGGGTTGGGCGTGTCACTCACCCACACACTCTTCATTCGCAAAAGAAGCGGCCCAGTGGCCAGGCTTGCCGGAGTGGATGACAGCAGGCTTTTTCAGGTGGATGGCTACCGGTAGCTGGAGTGACTATTACAGGTAGGCAAGGGTGCGCAAGGCGTGGGGGTTGAGTCGCTCGCTCTTTTTGGCCACAAAAGAAGCAGCCTGGTGCCAGGCGAGGCGCGTTGAGCGAGTGGGTCGCTCTTTCAGCCACGAAGGAAGTGGCCCAGTGGCCAGGTGAGGCGCATGGGGTGCTCCTTTTGGCCGCAAAAGAAGTGGCCCGGTGGCCAGGCCAGGCGTGTGAGGGAAAAATTAAGACACCCCTCGAAAAGAAGGCCTAGCCATTTTTTCAGCGGGGTCAAAAGAAAATAAGACCTGGTCATATTTTCGAAGAAACATGGTAGAATTACTAGACATAATTAAATATTACTCACCTGCAAAATTAAGAGTAATAATTGTACCTATGCTCCATAGCCTCTAGTTACGTTCCTTTTAATTCACCTACTCACAGTAAATATTTAAGTGTAGCTTCAGCAGGACATGTAATATTAAGAGTGATAGATATTGTTCAAGATAAACAGAAAGGAAGCAATTCCTTTGTATGGGGTCTGATCCTGAGATCAAACATAAATCACAGGGACCCTCAAAATATATTGGTGGTTCTAGAAAAACTATCTCTTTTTGCTCTTATATCAGACATTTCTCTTCTTCTGCAACTGTCTCAGCAAGATCAATTTAACAGTAAAAAAAAACCTGAGTACGGAATATGCAAGAGAAAAAGACTTCAAAAACAAATGAATACTGCCAAGTTCCTGAAAGAGTCACTGACCCAGTATTTTAAGCACTGTAAGCAACCATACATGAGTTCTATCTTAACTCCTTGTTTCACCCAAAACTGAATTTGTATTGTAGTTTTTTTTACATTTGCAATGATCCCTGAATATACCTTGTGTCTTTAGCCCTGCAGACCATCTCTTTGAATTTGTTACTATTTATATTGTTCTTTCTACAATAACATTTATCAGAGGCTATTCTGAATTATTTTTAGTTTAGTTATTTTATCTTAATATACCTTAGTCAAATTGGCTTTTTTCCCACGATTCTTTTCATATTGGGAAATAATGTTAAAAATCTAGTACGTTACTGAAATTGAAAAAGATTACCTGAAAAGCAGCCTGAATTTCTACCACTTTCTTCTGAAGTACAGAAAAGCTGAAGTAATTTAACACTTTACTTGACGCCAGAATCTTTGTGATAATTTGACTATTTCTTTCAATTAATAATAAGGCTTTTTTGCAGTTTTCTTGATAAGCTACCAGATCCTTTAAAAAGATGAAATTATTAAAATAAGCATATTTTGGACAGTAAGATAAACAGAATTTACAACTTTGCAGTGTTTCTTTTATTTCTACTTTATTTTCTATAAAACAATACTTATTTTTTTCACCTGGTACAATAATGTTACACTACAGCAACTTAATTATTTAAAGGTTATAATCCCATACCCAGGTAACATTTATTGCTTTGAATGATTCTTGAAAATTAATACTGAAACAAGATTAACTTGTGTTTCAGTTGTATATATTGCCAAGCAGATATTTCAGATAGATAAAATTTCATCCCACAATTGCTTACTGTCTTTGGAAGGTCTCCCGTAATCAAATCTTTCCTAGCCTCCTGAATTGCCAGAATCCCTATTTATGGGAACTTCTGCATGTTAGACATGGATGTTGCCCCCATTCTATGCTCCCCTCCTTTTCAACTTCTGCTTTAACACAGTCCAGTAAAAAGGAACTATGTGACTTAGAAATCACTTTAAAAAAAAATTAAAGTTGAAAGTTATTCAAGAGATCAATTAATCATACTTTTTCTCTACATAAATACTAAAACAAACCATATTTGGAGCAGTCGCATGAGAAATACCTGATGTTGCTGTTTAAAAACATGAGCAGGCTGGGCTTCAGGATCTAATACAGAAATAATTTCATTGATCTTGTTAAGAGATTCATGAAAATGTGTAATTTGTTTTTCTAATTCTTCAAGATGAGGAAGTAATTCTTGTGAATCAAAGAGCACAACTGGGCAGGTCTCCTTAACCTAATACCAACAGAAGTATTTTAAAAATCATGGATGAAAATGTAACATAAATCTCTCACACACAGATATATATACAATGATTAGATATGATTGTGTACATTGGTATATATGTGTGTACCTGTCTTTCTATATACACATGTTCTTACTGTAGCTATTTAATGAAAGCTAAATCTCTTCGTATTAACACAGTAACTTAATTTTATGTTAATTTTCAAATATAGGTAGTCCTCATTTAACAACCAAAATCAGGACCGGCAATTCAGTTGTTAAGTGAAGTGGTCTCTAAGTAAAACTTGCAACTATGCTTATGACCTTTTACTTCAGCTTTCCTTTGCTTTACAGACCTGTGCAAGTTGGAAATTCAAGGATTGGTCGTAACGTTTCTTTTTCATCTCTGTCATTGCTGAAAGTGATTGCTAAATGAAGCAGTAGCTAAATGAGGACTATCTGCATAGCCAATATTTCATTGGGTATATTTGCATAAGTAGAATGTTTTTCTTCTGATATCGAGTGGTGATCGTATATAGCACCCCTAGTAAAATGAATATCTTCCTTCTTTGTAGTTCCCATAAATTTGCTTTTGTGGGGGGAATGATTGGGTAAAAAGTTCAGTGTATGTATCGAAAATATTTGCACGATATGCTTTTTGTTCATTCCAAGGTTTGCAGCCTTATTGTATATATATGATACACATTCAATTTCTTCTTTTTCTTATTCTAGTCATCTTTATGTTTTCTTTTGTTTTTCCAAAAATACCTGATACATTATGTATAATTGCAGTTCCTAAAGGGGTGGGTGGGTGGCAGCAAAGATGGATAGATATTCTGACATATGAGAGAATATGAAATACATTTAAGGAAGTCATTATTAGATAGAAGCAGTTGGAACATATTGAAAGTCTCTGGGCTATCCCTAAAGGAACTGGGAATGACAGAATAATTAAATACAGGGAAGAAACATAAATCAATCCCACCCTTATCTCTCTCATTAGCAGGAGGTAATTTAGGGTAATTTAAGAAATTACTTGAATAGTAATTACCTTGCTGAGCTGTCCTTTGATTCTCTGCATTCTTGCAAGCATTTCATTGACTTCTTCTTGTGGAATTTCCTTGGTAACCACTTGCGCTGTCCTTGTTATCATCTTGTACTGGGATTCCATAATGAGTGCTTTTTGTTTAATATCCTGTAATATTTTTGTTCCAAATAATTATGTGTTAAAATACAAGGCTTTTAAGAAATGGAGCTCAATATCCTATTAGTTGTAGGGGAGAAGACCGAGCCTTAAGAATTAGCACCCTTTCCCTTCAGTTGCATTAATTAATGGCAACTCATATTAAATGCAACCATATTAAATACCATAACCATTTAAGCAGCATACATATTAGGTTGCAAACTTTAAAGGTTTTTAATGCAATATTTTTGTGAAATTATTTTATCAGAACATTCATTAGAGATTCATTTCTATACTGCTAAAATATATTTTTTTAAAAACAATGTTGAAAACAATGTGTTGGAAGGAGGTAACAATTCTATTTAAATAGTTCACACTGGAAATTTTTGTTTAACACTTAAGCTCTAGAGGCATATGATTTACAAAAAACAAAGAATCTTAAAGTCACAGCAGGAAAGTGAAATAGCAGTTAAGAGAATTATGAGGATATCTCCCAATGTCCTTAAAAATGCTCTTAGCCCAAAAAGCAGAACAAGAATGTACAGCAGTTCTACACAGAAATAATGCCCAGCTTCTAATTAACTTGCCTCCATTTCTTGGACAAATAACTTTACATTTAGAAAGCACACTTCTAAACGTGCATGGATTTTCCTCTTTACGTCATCAATGAAAGCAGACAAGGCAGCCACTCCATCCAAATATTCCTTCTTTACTCTGTCTAATTCATCAGCTCGAGCATACTGTGAAAGCACAGAAAATAGATAAAACAATATAGAAGCAAGGAAGGGTCAGCAGAACATTAACCACAGAAGGGACAAAAGTTTAAATTCCATGCAACATAATTCTATAGCGTTCTTTTTACGAAATGTGGGTTTTTCTTTTCACACAGAAAATAGAATGATGTACAAATCTTTATTTAAATTTTAAAACTACATTACTTATTAACATAATGCTGTGCAACAGTGGCTTGTAACTATAGGAAAAAAGCCTCCGAGGACATACTTGTTTAACTTGCATAAATAATTCTCTCCATCGTCCATTTAGCAAGAGCAATTGTTGTTTTAAATCTCTGGAAACAGTCTCATCACATGTTTCAATCAGAAAATTACCAGCATCATTCATTGCAGTATGTTGCTGAATCCATTGTGGTAAATGACGGAAGAAATCCTAGGAAGAACATAGGTAATATTGCTGGGAAAAAATTGTTGTAAATCACACTTATAAGAAAGTTTAATTTCCCCCAATTTCTACATATCATAAGCATGCAATGTTCACACTATCCTTTACATTAAATATTTCTCAGGAAATTAAACCACCTTTTCTGCTGTGGCCCCTATGCTATGGAATTTCCTCCCTACCAACATGAAATATAAATAAAATAAATAAGTCACCTTCTCATTTGCATGGATATTCTCAGTTTACAGATGTTGGAAACGTTAACTATTCTGCATTTCCTATTTAGGTATATCAGCAGCCCCCCAACCATTTGGGCTACAGGGACCAGTTCTGTGAACAGAGATTTTTCCATGGACCAAAGGAGGGTGTGGTTTTGTGTACTGCCTGCATCCTGTGAATGTGGCTTTCCTTGTTTGCATGGCACAGTTTCTGGCATGCAATGGATCAGTGCCAGTCCATGGACCAAGGTTTGGGGACCCCTGATGTATACTGCAGCAATGCATCTGCTGTTATATTGAGCAGGGGCTCTTGTCCTGAAAGACCCATAGCTTCTTAAAAAAACGTTCCTTCTATTTACAGGCAAATAGAAGTACGTATTTGGAATATAACACAACAGGTTTTTTTTTCCTAGGATGAGATTCCTTCCAATTTCCTTTAAAGATCAAATGCAAGTCCTTTAAAGTCTTGTCTGATGCTTCTAGCTAGCAAGGTCACTGGTGAGAAATATTGAGAGCTGACATATAGCAATATATAGAGGAGCACAAGTTGCATATACCTTCCCTAAATGCTTTGAGCCTAAGATACTTTAACAACTGTATCTCCTATATAAAAATGCTAAAAATGTATGATATTATCAAATGAATTTGCTTCATTTTATACCACTAAGTAGGCATGAAGACAGGGTTTTTTTTCAATCTGCTTTTTAGCTTCTGGGCTAAAGGGTGAGACTTGGAGAAAAAGAAGAAAGTAATGGAATGCTGCAGGCCCCTTTGGCCAATTATTTGGGCTAATGGGGTCCAGGAGAAGGGCCTTCACTACCATTGCACCTACCCTCTGGAACATCTTGCCTCACAATGTGAGGTTGGCCCCAACCTTTTATAATGGCATACAAAACTGGCTCTGCAAGTTAGCTTGGGGTTCTAATGGGGGAGCATCATAGTGGAAGTGGTTGGTTAACAATACATCCCACCTCCCATCCACAGCCTGACCCCACTCTCCCCATCTGTAATTGGATTGCAGCATTTGCCGTGGCAGCACAGTGGTTAAAATGCAGTACTGCAGTCCTGCCGGCTAATTCACTGCTTATTCTAGGAGTCCAATCCTGACCAGCTCAAGATTGACTCAGCCTTCCAAGATCAGTAAAATGAGGACCCAGATTGTTAGGGACAATATGCTGTGTGTAGGGGTGTGTGTGTGTATCTTTTATGATTGTAAGCCATCCAGAATTACCCTGTGGTAAGCCAATACATTTTATAAACAAATAAATAAAATTGTGGTAGTCATATTTCAGAAGTAGAAGATCACTGGGTCATGTTGAAATAGTTACTGCCTCTCAGTTCAATCGGTTTCCACAATTGTTGAATATAAATGTCACAAATATATGGTAAAGTACTTAAGGCAACAAATGTTTCTTACCTTTTTAGCATGTTCAGGCTGATTCAACATTTTTTCAGCATCTTCTAACCAGGCCTGCAAAATGGCGACTGTATTGCTATATCGATCCCAGTTAGAAATGACTTCTTCTAACATACTCCGAACACTTCTCACTTCAACTGACAAGTGCCTCCACTGTGTTGTTGTATCATTCATAAACTTTGTAATGTTCTCTATTTCTTCCGCTGAAATATAGCACTGGGGCTTTAACATAAATCTTGCTTCAAATGAAAATCCCAATATAAAATAATATTAGGAACAAACAAACTCTAATCCTAATACAATCTGAGGTGAAATCTAGTCAGTTCGCACCGGTTCAAGTGAACCGGTATGGAAAATTTGATTGGTTCGGAGAACCTGCAAATATCACCTCTGGCTGGCCCCGCCCCTACCCTCCCGCTCACCAC
>JANHFL010008910.1:18208-39446 GCA_032468155.1 Oxyrhabdium leporinum | reverse complement strand
CACTCACAGCAAGGTGCCACCGCCCCACCTTGCTGTGAGTGATGTTGAGTTGGCCACGCCCACTCAGTCACATGACCAAGCCACGCCCATAGAACCGGTGGTGAAAAAAAATAGATTTCACCACTGAATACAATCTTAATACAAATAATGAGTACAAGTACATTTTCATGTATGTTATTTTAGTGACTCTTTTACTTAAGTCATGCAACATTGACATTATCCCTAAACATACAGCAATTGTGAGAGTATGTGAAACTAAATAGTAGTAGCTTACTTATTGCTGATAAATGTACCATCTTTACTATTAAATGTAATCTTAAGTAGAAGAAACAAAAGTATGTCTTTAGTTGCATTACACACACACACACACGCACACACACACATCCCAGAATTCTCCAAAGTGATCAATATCAATCTCCAAGGGTCAATGGAACTATCCAAAGGGTTGATGTTACTATTAGCAACATTTATTGATTTTCATACAAAAAACACTTCGGGATTGATCAACAATCTAAAACTTCATGAAGGGGTCAATGAACTGAAGAATTTGGACACCCTTGACATACATGCATAGACATTTAAGCATGGCAGCCCCTTATTGCTGCCCTGTGCAATATTGGGGAAACAAAGTCCACAGTGATTAAGCATTCCTCCTAGATTATAAGGGGCATTAGTACCTAAGTACACTGTGCATTGTATTGGAAAACCTTATAGGGCTCTGTCGAGACTCAAAGGGCCACTTTGCAAAGTGAATTGCCATGGAAAAAGTTCATGGAGCTAAAACATCTCAGCCAGAAGGTTTGTCATGGCTACTCCAAATATTTTCTCTGGTTGCCTTCACACACCCTTTGTTTCACTGGTGGCCCAAATGGAAGAGTTATCTATGCATGGGTACATCTGCAGAGATAACTGGGGTAGTCATCAAAGCAGCTGTGATGAGCCTCCAGGGACACACCCTGCTTTAACACGTCATAAAGTAAAGCCAATCCATTTTGCAAAGAAGGCCTCTTACATGCTTTGACAATCTCTAGTGTTCTTTCCCAGCCTGAGGTAGTGGCCAAACTGATTTGACTCATTGTAGAGATGGGATGAAGAGCATGGCCTTCATCACCCTAAAAAAATGGTTGCAGCTGATCAAATAAGAAGGGAAACAGAATAAACAAACTTTTAAAGTGGAAATTAGATTAATATTGAAATTAATGTTGATACACATCATAAAATGCTACATGAAATCTAAATATTTTTTACATAATTGGGGCATTAGTATGACATTCAGATATGTATCCTAGCATGGTTATAAATTCCACATCCATAAAAAAGAATGTTAGAAAATAATTACCACGTAAGGAAAGGATCATTGCTTTGTAATGTCTTCATGTGGTTATTCATGTCCTCTGCTCTCATACACGTGGCTTCCAATTTTGTCATTTTTCAAATTGCTTAGCAACGGCTCTACTTGATCTAACAATAAGAATAATGCTGAACAAATAGACCTCTACTTACGTGAGCCATTAGCATTGGCATACATCTCAGCTGCTTTTTTCAAGATCTGGTATGTAATTTCATACTGTTCAAAAAATTTGTTGTTTTCTATAACAGTCTGAAAAGGGAGAAGAAAAATGAAATGTCCAATAAGATAAGAAAATAGCCTTTAAAAAGTTTACTATACCTATTAAGCTTTTCTTACAGGTTCATCTTCCAGATCTTCTTTAAAAAAAACCTTTATTATTAAATATATATATATAAAATATGTGCAAAAATGCCCCTCATTGTCACCAAATCCATATCAATTATAAAAAAATAACTAAGGATGATCTGGAATTATAATAGAGCAAATTAATCTATGAAATCCAGTTTGGGCTACTAATCAAGGCGTTAACAGGGGGCATGGAGACCCGCTTTGGATAGAAAAGTATACTTGATGCAAGTCATTTTCTTAGCCCTAGGAAGAAGCTGCCTAGAAAATTGCAGGGACTTGTTGATGTAGTCACCAAAAATAAAGACTGACTCAAGGACAAAGCCATCATCATCATAGGAAAGCTTAAAGAGAAGCAGACCAATGATCAATTCTGCTCATGAAGGCCAATGAAGATGTCAACAGTCACTCAGGATGCCAAGCAGAGAAAGAATGGACCTGAGATTATCTACATGCAAACTATGCCTTCTATTACTGAACAAGTTTGTCATACACAATCCAATGATAATTCAGTAAAATGTATGGCTGATTGCTAGGCTCCCAGGTCTGTACTGCAAAATTAGATGGGAGTAAACAGTAGCAGTTTCCTGAATCTCTTTGTTAACCTTAGTGGTCATTCAGATTTTTATTTCAGACTGCTCATTTAAACAGAGAGAAGAATATGTTTTCTTGTCCTGGTGAGTCCGTAGGCCTTACAAACAAGACACAAAAAGTGTGATATTACTTTCCGATTGTCTGTGTTTTTAAAATGTAAATATCTGTCATAAAATATACAGTAGCTAATGCAGCAGTCATTTGGCCTTATGATCAATTGCACCTGAACCTGTAGGGTGGCCTTAACATTATTGACTCAAGATACAAATGCTCACAGAAGAGAAATTAGCCAGACTGATACAGATGCAAAATCAAAAAAGTTGTTACGAAGCCAGAAAAATCAAAGAAAAGAAATGAATATCCGGGAGTGGTGGAGGATGATGGTAACAAATCTACAAAAAGACCAGTCACTTATTCTAGTTCTACTGAACCAGTGCAATTAGTACATCCTTTCTCCATTTAGCAGCTGCATTCCATTCCAACAACCACTGGTTGTTAAGCAAAATGGTTGCTAAGTGAACATGCAACTGAAAGAGAAAGAGAGAAAACAGATGCTGTGTAAATCACTGGTTGCTTTGATCTTATTCGGATAAAATGACACGCTGCTCCCTCGTACAGTGCCCTGTGCGTGACCCTTTTAGGCTCCTTACAGGGTGGAGAGATTGCTTAAACAAGCTATCTTTTCTTGAGTTGTTATTCTCTGCAGCACAGCATTTCCTTAAAGAGACCTAACCAAAATTCATAAACTCAGCTCTGTGACTTTAATTAGTAAATTAAAGCCCTCCTGCCAGGTCCCACTGCAGCCTGAAACTGACCAGATATTAATCAGTTTCACACGAAACTTGTTATCAGGCAGGCAAAATTTGATCTTAAATGCAGCATTATTTAGAAAATGATATTTTTTTTATTATGGTGTCTTTGAATGGTTGTTAACTAAGTAGTTGCTAAATGAGAAGCAGTTGAGAAGATTTATGTGCATAGGTTTTTATCAATAAATCAACCTTTGTACTTTTCACGCCTGATATCCTGTCACATTATACCACCAGCTCTTTTTCTTAAACCCTCATGAAAAAGCTAATCAAAGCATATAAGCATGCATCTTAAGTCCTTCTCTTTCCCAAAGTGTACTTACAGTTCCAAACTTTTTCCTTTCCCAATAGCTCATTTAGTAGAGAAAGAAGGTTGTTAGTAGCATGCAGTCTAATTTATGCAATATGTGGTTTGTCCCTAAGACCATAGGAGGGTGAGAGCTTAACCAAAGAAACAGGTTTCATACCTGTTTTGTGCACTATTAAACCATACTGACACAAATCAACATTAAAATAAACAGATATTTTAAATCAATCTGTAGTATTTATTTTTAAGATCTAAATCAGTTGCAACAATAAGAAAATAAAATTAATCTTTTCCCTTGAATATACTTGGCAAAAAGTTCAAAGCAAGTTGAAGGCCGCAATACAACGAGGCATATTTTGTGGCCAGAATAAGATTTATGGAATTCTTCAGCATTCATTTCTTTGAACAAACACGGTCCTGCTTGGTAACTTATCTGATTTGGAAAAGTCTAGATATCAACATAAAGGTTAATAATCATACATCATTAAATAATTTGTTATTATTCACTGCAACTGCAACTGTGTCACCTACTTATGTCAGACAGTTCTTGAAAAATATGCAATGGTTACAATTTTGCATTAAAATACCCCAAAATTGAAAGGCCAAAATATTAGTGAAAATATCTACTAGCAATGAGGAAGCACCAAAGGAAAATTTAATTACTACTATATGATTAATAGAATGACACAATAATATATGAATTTTAAAGTTCTGAGGTATTTTTTCAAACTGATTTAAAAAGGCCAAATTGCAAATGTGTGAGATCTACAAAATATTAATCATAGAATTCTGAAAAGCAACCTTTCTAATTTCTCCATACGTATATGCATGAGAAGAGTATTTCTTTGCTTTATATTCTGTTAAACATTTAGTTTTGCATCCTGAAAGACCAGGAGCCCATAAATTGAGCCCATAGCAGGAGACAGACTGGAGCCTAATAGATTTCTGGATTTTTTTCCTTCTTTCCATTCTTATAATTATGTTTTATCTGATACAGTAAAATGTTCTAGAGAACTTGAAAAGTTGCATACTCTTTTATATTGCCTAGGTTAAGACACTACCCGACTGTGTCTTTGGGAATTACATTACATGTTGCTTTATATTTACAGAAGAACAGAGTTAGAAGGGACCTTGGAGGTCTTATGGTCCAGCCCTCTGCTCAGGCAGGAAACCCTATACCATTTCAAGACAAATGGTTGCCCAATCCCTTCTTAAAAACTTCCAGTGTTGGAGCATTCACTTCTGGAGGTAAGTTGTTCCATTGTCATACAAAAGAGCTAATGACTAATTGAAGATTTAAATGGTTTCAGTCCATTGAGAATGGCAATTGAAACAAGTAAGCATAAATAAACTTACTCCTAAGTAAGTTTTCAGTTCATGTTTGTTCAAGTAAACTCTCATCAAAATCAATGGAAATTAAATTGTTTGCTATCCTGAAAGCTACTTTACCTAACTTATGATGAATGGCATTCAACATATGGAACAGTTTCAATATTGGAAGACTAGGCATATCAGGCATGTAATATCGTCTTTTCCAAAGCTTGAGCTAGTTAAATACTTTCTGTACTGACTGAGAGCAGCTAATTAAATTTTAAGAAAAGAGTACAGGTGGTCCTTGACTTATGACAACAATTGGGACCATAATTTCCTTTGCTAAGCAAGATGGTTAAGTGAGTTGTGCCCAATTTTATGGTCTTCTTTGCCATGGTATCAACCAAAACATTGCAGTTAATAAGTGAATCCTACAGTCGTTAAACAAATCCAGCTTTTCCCATTGACTTTTGCATGTTCGAAGCTGACTGGGAAGGATGCAAATGACAATCACATAATCCTGGGACACTGCAGGCGTAAATACATGCCAGTTACCAAGCATCCAAATTCTGATTACGTGACTTACAGAGATGCTGCAACCATCATAAATGTGAGGATCGGTTGAAAGTCACTTCTTTAATTACTCTAATTACTTCAAAAGTTGCTCAACGAATAGTTATAAGTCAAGGACTAGTTGTATTTTCCAGTTCTATTAGATGATGTTGCGAAATGAAGAAGGACCTTCTGTGTGTAAAAGAAGTACAGGTAGTCCTCAAGTTATGGCCACAATTGAGCCCAAAATTTATGTTGCTAAGTGAAACATTTTAAAGTGAGTTTTGCTGCATTCTACGACTTTTCTTGCCCCCGTTGTTAAGTGAATCATTGCAGTTATTAAGTTAGTAACACGATTGTTAACTGAATTTGGGTTCTCCATTGACTTTGCTTGTCAGAAGGTTGCAAAAGCTGATCACATGACCCCGGGACCCTGCAACCGTCATAAATACGAACCAGTTGACAATCATCTGAATTCTGATCAGGTGACCATGGGGATGCTGCAACAGTCATAAGTGTGAAAAACGGTCATAAGTCACTTTTTTCAGTGCTGTTGTCACTTTGAATGGTCACTAAATGAACTGCTGTAAGTTGAGGACTATTTGTATTTACCCTCAAGTTTGAGTCCCAATCTCCAAAAGAATTAATAGCATGTTATGCAAAATCCTGATAAATTCTGAAGTTCCTTATCCTACCAATCCTTCCCTAAAGGGTTCAGATTACTCTAACCTGAAAATCCTCTTCTGAAGCAATAAGAACAGAATACACACACACACACACACACACACACACAAATTTAAATATTGTTGCTCAGTGACCAGCTCTGTTCTAGGGAAAGTGATCCATCTGCAACGTGCTTCACGTAGCATGCCTTGCCTGAATGATAAAAATATGACAGAGTGTGTGCCTTGACTCATCAAGATGTAGGAAGCTTCATGCCCACCTATTTCCTTACAGTTCTTTCCTGTTTAAAATCAATCCAGGAGTATAATTGGGAAAAATAACACTATACTATCATATTAGCTGTTCGTGTTTTTTGGTTCATATATTTTCTTTCTTAAAATTGCACATTCATAAACCATGGTAAACTTGCCATATAATTCTGAAGAAGCAGCTCAACAGAATCTCTTCTTCCATATTTGATAATCCATGATTTTAATTTTGATTCAGCCAGGACCAAGAGTGACAGCAAGCGGTACTTCAGTTCCAAGAACTCCATTTTCAGCAGATGGAGATCAGATGAAGAGGCAACAAAATTAAACCTAGACATAAATTACCCCATCGTTAAACACAGAAACATGCAATGAGCATAAAATTACAATTCACACTGCAAGGCTTCAAAGCATGAAGGCATTAAATGTTGAATTTTTCTTATTCTTTAGCCTGCTCTTTAATAACCAGAAGTAAACTAGTTGAGTAGGTTTATAAAGTGTAGAAAGGTACGAATCACTGTTCAGTTCTAAACACGTTCACACAGAATGAAAAACGTATTATATAGAGCTTGTTTTCCAGTAAAGACACTGAAAAGAATTTTAAACTAAAATATTTTTTTATTAACCAGTGATTTCTTTCTCTCAGCTCCCATAAACATTTCCCAGTGATGTTGTTACATGATGTTTTGCCTTCTGCTAGGTGGCAAACAACAACAACAAACAGCTGTATTGCATTTTCAAAATTTATAGCTTATTTACTTTCAAGTATTTTTCTCAATCATGTCAGTGACCAGAAAAGATAATTACAGTCTGGAACACTTGTTTCCTCTGCTATTAAAGACCCCTTTTGAAAACCAGACACTGATTTTAACAGAAACGAACAACACTTTATCACTGCAACATTCAAGAATGAATCCGGACTTACCTCTCAGCCATATCATCAAGCTGCTCTAACGGAATAGGGACTCCATTGACAGACTGAGCTCGGTGGATTTCCTGGAATGTCCTTTTGTACCCATCTACATTTTTAAGCATATCCTAATTTGGATTTTTTTTTAAAAAAAAAGAGAGAGAAAAATAAAAGGTTCACAGCTGGCAATTTTAAGGAGTATAATTTTTAAAGCTGCACTGATGACTCAATATATAAAAACGTTTGTTCAGGCTGTCACACTTATGGGTGAAGGGAAAGCATTTATAGCAGCTTGAGCTTCTTCAGAACAAAAGTGCTTTTCGAGATATTGTGCTGTGCCCTGGTAATTCTGGCTTATTATAAATCAAACAATCAGGGCATTTGCCTAAAGCATTTGGAAAACATGTTGCTTACTACCCATAATCAATCCATTTACCTATCAGTTATGAACCCTATTCTACCTATTGCACAATGCACATGGAGCATGCACGTGCAGTAATGTTTCCTTCTTAAAAATCCATAGAGTCAAATCTTTTAGAGGCACTGCAGCTTTAATGCATAGTGAACTCAGGAATAAGGACCGGCTGAATTCTTTAATCCATTCAGAAGTCACTGTATCTTCTAAATCTTACATTTGGTAAAATATAAACCAGAATGAGCCTAATATTAGTTGTTGTTTTTTTCCTGTAGTATCTAAGCAACAGTACTTAGTGATAGTTATTTATTAAAATAAATTACTAGTAATCAGATAAGAAGCATTCTTAATAAAGATGTTTTTCTACTAGCTGCAATTTAATTAGACTAGCAACAAGGTGACACAAACAGGTAAATTTCTGTTTTGCACCTGCTATGATTGTATATGAATTGACATGTACCTCCATACCATGAACACTGGAGACTTTTTTTAAAGTTGCTGTTCTACTATTTACTCTCAGTCCAGTTCCAACTGAATGCAGTTAAAAATAAAACAGTAATTCTCTAGTTACAATCCAGAACATTCTTTATGCATTTATTCTGAATAAAGGGCCAAGTAGACTTCTCTGGCACTGCACGTGAGGGAGGGAACATATGTATCTGTCGTTCATAGATGGTTGCATAGCTGTTGTATTCATATGTCTGTAAATGTTAACTTTCTGGCTGAGGGACACTCAAAGCATAGAACAGGAAGCAAAGCATAGAACAGGAAGTTAGATCCACCAATCAGCACACAGGAGGTGCACCTCCCCACAATGTGCAACTGGGGTTTGGAAGGTGTTTGCATAGGCCCCTCTGCAACCATCTACAATGCATGCTTACCCATTTCATAGCATAAGTATGTGACGACTGCTATGAGCCATTGCAATCAACTCTAAATCAGCCTTAAAACAGGTTAATAATATTGTAAAAGAACTATCCTATCCACATAATGAAAAGCACTATCGCTTATCTAAGACTAATAAAATCTATAAAAGCATGAAGTCAACATGTCCAAACTTGGGGGCAAATGGATCATTAGTCAAGTACATATTTTGAGATAGTACACAATGCATTATTTATGTAACCTTCCTTCGGTTTCATTGAATTTTTTTTTAACCTCTTGCATAAAGAGCCAGAAAAGAAAGCAACAACATGCTATGCCTTTCCAAAAATGTATTCAACCATATCAACAATTAACACAACTATTTATAAATGTGAAATCCTGGAGCAGCACAGGAAACTTGATTAAAAGAGAGAAAATATATATAAAAAATAACTTTCCTGCTTCTGTATTCTCTTCACAGAAGCTTCTATTACATCAAATCCCGCTGTCAGATTGCTCTAATTTACTTCAAAGGGGGGGAAGGGCTGAGAAACAGAGGTGACACTATTCACCTCTGCAGATGGGTACTATATATCACTTTATTTCCTCGTCCACACTTTTTTCAGAGGAGACAAAGATATAAAGTAAAGCTTTCTAGAAGCAGGGGAATACGTTGTTTGGGAAAGCAGCTTTACTTAAAGTATTGTTTTTTTATATACTTATTTTTACTGAGCAATAGAAAACCTGTGCCCCACTGGGTCATTGTTTCAGAGATATTACCTTATTTAAACAGAGAAACGAGATGACCAAAGACAACTGAAAAAGCATTGGAAGCAGGAGTGACTTCTGACTTCCTGTTGCTTCCCGTTAAATTTCCTTCCTCCCTCCCTCCCTCTTGCCTTCCTCTTCGCTTCCCTTCCCTCCCTCCCTCCCTCCCTCCAATCGAATAGAACTGGAAGAAACCTTGGAGGTCTTCTAGTCCAACCCCTGCTCAAGCAGGAAACCCTATACCAGGCAAGTGACTGTCCAGTCATTTCTTAAAAAGTTTCAGTGATGAAGCATCTACAACTTCTAAAAGCAAGCTGATCCACTGGTCAATTGTCTTTACTGTCAGGAAGTTTCTCCCTAATTCCAGGTTGCTTCTCTCCTGGATTAGTTTCTATCCATTGTTTCTTGTCCTGCCCTGTGATGCTTTGGAGAATAATTTGACCCCCTCCTCTTTGTGGCAACCTCTCAAATACTGGAATACTGCTATCATATCCCTTTAGTCCTGCTTTTCTCTAGACTAGCCAAACCCAAATCCTGCAACTGTTCATATATTTTAATCTCCATGCCTTTAATCATCTTTGTACTTTTTCCAAAGTCTTCCTCCCCACTGTCCTTTTCCTTTCTCTTTCCAGTAGGCAGGTAACTGATAGCTATTGGGTAAGGGAGAAAGCAAAATTGGCTGGGACACTATCACAGAATCAAAATCAAAATTAAAAAAAAATAATCTTAAAAATTAAGACCATGTGATTAGATTACATGACCGAAGGAGCAGCTCAACAGCAGCTAGTAACAATGAAGCAGCCACAATTTCCAGAAATTTTATTACCTCATGAGACATGAGTCCTGGATTTTGAACACATTCTGCACAGTAGCCCATTTGAGGTACCTTGGTTCAAAAATTCTAGGCCTATGATGCCCTGTTTTGCCAAGTTAAAGGTCATGACAATGAGGGTTTTAGTAATATATAGATTTCTTTGAAGCATCATCGAAGCAAAGCAGAGCTTTTCCTGTTCATAAAATGTAAGTTGTATGTATGTAGCCAGAACCAGAACACTAGCCATTATTAGTAACAGGAAAGCTTTGTGCATTTCCATACATACATATAATATTCCTGTTGCTCGAGATCTCTCTTTTAAAAATCATAGCACAGAACTAGGTGTGATGCCTCTAAAGTTCGTATATAAGAGCCACCTTGACACATTTCATATATTTCAACAAAATAACAACAGCATCATTAAAGTGATCTTTCACTTATATTTTAATATACTCATTTGGATTGCTTATTAATATAAAACATAAATGCTTTTAAGTATTTTGCATCTATATTCTTGTCATCTTCTCATGTAAGAGACGTACAGAATTAAAGAAAATTATCTCAGTAGTAAAAGTAATTATGAAACAAGTTGACTAATGGTGTAATTTACCTAATTAGAAGACAATAATATAATTGCATAAATGTATGTATTTATTAAATTTGTAAGATACCCCAATTTCTTAGCACTCTGGGTGGCTTAGAAATGCAATAAAGAATACAGAAAGATGTATAGATAGTTGTGGATTCCAGTTGATAAAAATCCACGAAAGAGACCTAAAACAAGATGGATCAATGACATCAGTAAATATTGCAAGCCCAACTGGCAAAAGAAAGCTCAGGACCATATAGGTTGGGAACATGTGGAAGAGGCCTTCATCCTGCAATGGATAGACAATGGCTAAAATGATAATGATGACACCTTTCTGTATTTTTATTGTATTTTTTAAGCTACCCAGAGTGCTAAGAAATCAGGGTAGCCTATAAATTTAATAAATACATAAATTTAAACAATGTTATAATTGTATGTAATGAATAAGACTGTTACATTTAATTAATGCAAGTCCAAATTTTAAACAAATGAGTTGTATAACGTTTAAACAAATGAGTGCAAATTTTTTAAATAAAAATAATGAATTGGCTTAAATAGAACTGAGATACATATTTAATCATTAAGAGAAAAACCTCATCCAGCAGCATAATTCTACAGGGTTTCATTTCGAAGCAAGTCTTTTCATAAATATAATAGGGCAAAGTTATATAACTGCATTTCTTTCTCTCCTTTTATTGGGGATGGCTTGGAAAATATGTGTGAATAAAGCACAGGTAGTTCCCACTTTTTGTTTCCTTCTACAAATGCCATAGAATTGCCTTATCCTTCCAGATGCCCTCCAGGCTGTTAGAATGAGAGTCTCCAAAATTCAATCAAAGGTAGGCCAGCAGGGCCTACTTTATGTACATTTAACTGAAAATATACAAACCTTATGCTGTTCAAGTTTCCGATGTAATGTATCTGCTGTTTCCTCATGAGACTGCTGAATGGAAATGTCTTCTCTAAGAGAGGCCTCAGCCCTACAAAGCCAGGCTGCGATAGGGCCCAGAGGTGCAGGAAGAGATTTATCAAGATACAAGTGCCATTCAAAAAGCTGGAAAACAGGACATTAAGAGAACTAGTTAATTCCAATTTCCAAGCATTCCCTAAATATGCAGTACAGCATCAAAAGAGCTGCAGAAAGGGATATACTGAGAAATTTTAATTGAATTTGAAAATCAACATGTAATGACAAACACCTGTTGAGTTTAAGTTTTCAAGTGCTAGTGAAATATGACATAGACTGCAAATGAGTTTAATATTATATTTAACTATATATATATCAAATCAGAATTTGAATATAGTAGTAAAGATGGAAGTCGGAATTTTAATGGAAAAAGAATATTAATTGACTGTGAAGATTATATTTAGAAAAACATTGGTATAAAATGTTTTATCATTAGTATATATAACCCACTTCCAATTCCTAAAATGGACAACTTTTTAAACAAATCCTGGAAAGGTAATGAAAGGTTAGCTCATCATTCCATCTGTGGTGGCATTCTTCTAAAATCCAGCAATTCTGGGGAAAAAATGACTCATAGTAGAACAGAACAAAAATTGACAACTGAGATCTCAATTCAATCTGAGAAATTCCTCTGAAATATACCAAACTTACAATGCTTGTGTAACAACTACAACGATTTTCAATGCTACCTACCAGAAAGGTTGCTTGATTCCTTCTTTGGAAGAATGATTAACTAAATTATGCCTTATTTTCCAAAATAACTTTATATTTAAAAAGTAAGTCTGATGCAGGATTCAATTCTAATCAGAATCTGTTTGGAATACAACTTTATATGAGGATTTGCATCAAACATTTGAGGTCTTTTACATATAAAATTTAGATTTTTAATTTCATGAAAATTTTGGCTTTGAATATTGGTTTCATTTTTGTAGTTTATAATTTTAGTTAGTGATTTAAACTGTGTTTGCCAGGTATTTTTAGTATAAACCGTAAGAAGGACGTTCAACTTTGGTATTAAATTTGATGACATATTTTATAATAATCAATAATATTCTAAAATAGAAGTCTTTATGATATTTTAAACTTTTAGCTTATCCATCCATATTTCATTATTTGTAATTTTCTCATTTACCTCTTTAATATGTTTGATATTTCCATTTGCTTATGTGTTTTTTCTAAATAAGATAATACTAATAATAATACCAATGAAGGAGAATATTTGTAGCTCAGGGTTGAAATGAGAAATCCTTGATGCTGTCTGAGCTTGCTAACATCAATGTCTGAGCTTGCTAACATCAATGTTAGTGACAAATGTTAGAACAACAACAACAATAATAATGAGGCGGCAGCCATACATATTAAAAAACCCAAAGAACTGGTTTCACACAATTCATTTAAATCAAAAATAAAGAAACCATATACTGTTAATGTTCCATGAGTCATGGAACAACCATCTTTGCCAATGAGTATTTGCCTTAAATCAGCCATGAATTGAGACTATAATCTTATCAATGGAGGGGAAAAGATTTTCCAAACTTAACTAAGAGGAGATTCATGACTTTGATAAAACAAACTTGAAAATGTCACAGCTCTTTGCGTCATACATTTCTGCAAAAGCCTATGACTATCTCCAGCTCTGTGCAATGTCTTCTAGCTTTGTAAATCCATCTTTGGACACTTTCTTTATTCATCTCCTTAGAAATAAATATGAGTGTACAAGAGCTGAAAAAAATGTACAGCAACTTTTGTTTAATTTCTGAATAACGCGCTTATTTGAAAAATGCATATTTTAATATGAAATCTGAACACTCACAAACATTTCGCTTAGCTTTACCCACGGATAAAAATTGGTAGGAAGACTTATGTCTTCTAAACTTACTTGAGAAGTAACTTTGTCCCAAGCTTGCTTTACCAGGGCTTGATCAAGGGAAAGTTTTCCATCCTTTCTTAAAGACTGGATTGCACGTTCAACTTGTTTCCTCTTTGCTTCATATTGTGCTTTGCAATGTTTGAATGACTGCAAGAAATACGTAAGAACAAGGACACAGTGTTATTTATTCATCTACCAAACTTATAAGGCTGCTGTCCTGAATGTGACTATGGGCAGCCTGCAGTATTAAAAAGAATACAAAAACATAAATAATCTTTATAAAAAGAAAAAAATTATTCAAGGCTACCACTTCAAAATCTAAATGCAGCATTCTTCAGTCCATTGTCTCTTTATTTGTTGTACAAAAACTCCTTTAGTTTACAATCATCGTGACTTTTTGGCTGATATAGCCTTTCTCAATCACATTCTGTTCTTCTGCTGGAACTAGGAAATCGGAAATACCTGGTATTTTTCTTGTAAACTTGCTTCCGTCATTTGCGTCCTTGACAAATCTCTTTCAAATTGTTCAATCCAAATTTTCAGGTCTCTTAGCATCGGTTGATCTTTCTATAATAAACAAAAAGAGCATTCAACTCACAACCAAATTGCATGTATTTAACTTGCAACTCCTATCTTTAAAAAGATCAAGGTATTTGAAATAAACAGCAAAAAGCTAAGCAAGATTCTGATGTAAGAAACGTATACATGGATTAAGAGTCCAGATAAATTTGGAATATTGACTTTTACTATAAGATTTTGTAATTAACATAAGAAATAAACAAGTCATGAGAAACAAACTAAAGATTTTAAGCACAAGAAAAAAAAACCATACATGCCTGCTGTCAGTTAACACTGAGATGCACAAAGTGTTACAAAATGTTAAACATCAAAAATAACAGGAGATCTTTGAAGAATGTAGCCAGAAGTTAGTAACTAAACGTCAACAGTGTCAGTAATAATACCTGCTCCTATGGATAGAATACATCTAAAAGATGTTAAAGAATGAATGACAGATGTGGAACAATTTTATCTAGCACGATAGAGAAAGAAATGTAAGTGAAACTACAAATGACAGGCCAAGAGAAGAATTTTACCAGATATACAACAGTAAATGGCTGAGATTTTAAAAAGTAAAAGGGGAATACAAATGATAAACCAGGAGAATGATCTGGAAAGTGTTTTGTTATTGGATACAGAAAAAAAAGACTTGTTAAAATCTTTAAAAAGTCTGTGTGATTGGATAAAAAAGAATTGAAAGACAAATCAAATACCATTACAATATTATATTGCAGTAGAGATTAAGGTTGTTTTAAAAAAAGGAAGGAACGAAAGGTGGTTTATTTAATCAAAGTGAAAATATGATTGTTTTGCAATGTTCTGGCAGGATTGAAACATGGATTTGCTTATAGATAAGGTATAAGATATGTAATGAAGAGATAATGTTTAATCTTATAGGGAGCAGAGTTATTCTTGTAATGAAAATCAGAAGTCACTTCTTTATATTTTTTCTTTATTACATTCTTTCTTTTTCTTCTTTCTTCCCTTTTCTTTCATTTTTAATTTTCCCATTGTCTTTTCTTTCTCTAAGTTTAATTTGTATTTTTACTATTGTAATTATAATTCTTAATACAAACTATATTTTAAAAAAGAGTTGATAAAAATGGAAAAATTATTACCATCAGATCCCCCAAAACAACTTTTGAAATTATTTATCATCTTTCCATATTTGTGATCCCAATGAAGACCACTATTCCAACTCTTTCCATTTCAAACTTTTTTCCTTATTTTTCTAAATTGCATTTTTTTTTCATCTGTGGCCCCAATGCTCATTAACTCAGACTATGTTTAGATGTCCTTTAAACCTTTACTATTGTGTCTGACAATTTTATTGTACATTGTAATTAAAAACATACATCGGCCTCCTGTGCATCGCCTGCTGTGTTATGAGGATCTGGATAATGTTTCAGAAACTGTGCTACGTAGGTCATAATTGATTTTTCATCTGGTTTATCCACATCCACATCTGGAAAAAAATGGGGAAAAAATAAAAAAATAGAGTAAAAGGAAAACATAAAAACAAATGCTGTCTTTCTCACACGTGAAATAAAAGATCAAAACATTTATAATTTTTCTAAATTGTTTTAAATTACATATTAAATGTTACCCTACCTTCAGGATCAAGGAGTCTTGGGATTCCCAGTTCTGATTCTGCAATTGTAAAGGCCTCTTCCAAATTTTTTTTGTTAGACTGCGTTTTCACCTTCTCCAAATCCACTAGTTCTGGACGGATAGCATGAATAACTGAATGAAAGGCAATACCACTTCTCCAGCTTTGTCCAAAATCCTTGACTTCAGTCCCAGTTTGCCTTAACAATAAAAAAATAACACACTACTAACTTGAACAAGCTTATTGTTGAACTTCTAGCATCAAACCATTATATTAAGGGTATATTTGCAGTGCTTCTGGGTGAATAGTCTGTTTTGATTCAATTATGTATAATTTCTGATTCCATTTTGCTTTTAAACAAACTTTTAAATATAATTTAATTTATATCTATGGAATTGCTACATGATACATTCAGAAATTCTGCCCTTGGCACAATAATGTCCAAAGCATTTTAGAACTGTAACATTACAGCGGAGGACCTAAATGGGGTAAGAAAGGAAAACCAGTGATATTCCTTGCAATTTTCCTTGGGTATGATATATTTTGTGTGCATTAATATATAAACAAGTTTTGCAAGGAAGTTCCTCTCAAGATTGCCCTCAAATTTAGAGACATTTCTTATCATGTATCTAGTAGGTCTTTTACTTCATCATACCTAAACAATGGAATGCATTGCCTATGGAAGTGGTCTTTTTCCTACACTTTAGAAAGCTCCATCTGTTTTCCCAAGACTTTATTATCATTTTGTAAGATTATGTATTTTGTATTCTTGTACCTATTAGCTGCCTTGGATTTTCAGTTGAAATAAAAATGGGGATGTAATTTGTATAGCTAAAAACATTAATTTGCTCTTCTACATTCACATTTAGTTTTATGTTGCTAAATTATTGTGCAATTATCTCATGTTTCAATGTTCTAATCATATATTCAGACAGTGACATGGAAACCAAGTACTTTGCTCTTCTGAAAATTAGATGTTCAGACAAAGTAGTCAATCAAAATCTCTTCTAAACAGAGTACATCAAGGAAAATCAGGCTAGGTTAGGTCATATCAAATTAAATCAGGTTTCTTCCAATACAATTTGGCACATAGAAAGTAGTTAGTGACACCTTCAGAGAAAAGATATCTCAACAGACATCTGACACTATCTGAAACATTACACAGACTGACCAGATCCACAGTACATCCTCCAATTCTTCCAAAAAAAGTGGCCTGAATAAGGCAGAGGGGATTTTAGATGTAATGTGAATTCATAAGCTAAGTTAAAGAAAAGCAGGAGGTCAACCTAGGAAGTTACTAGAGATGGTTTTTAAGGTTTTCCCTATAGCAAGATGTACCTGCATCACCTTCTTTAAGGCAGCACTGGGACCCAAGTCTGAAGATCATAACAGCAAGCAATAGAAACTCCCACTCTACAAAATAACACTACTAAGATGCCATAGATAACTACAAAAAAATTTCCCTTGCTGTGTCAAATTAGTACATAGATATTGTCTAAAACAGTTACATGTAGTGCTCATTTAGCAACCACAATTATCACTGGCAACTTGTTTGTTAATTGAAGAGGTTGCTAAGTGGAACCATGACTGTGCTTATCATCTTATTTAGTTTTCCTTTGCTGTATAAACCTCCAACGTCATAAAAGCAAGGACTGGTTGTACAGTTACTTTCTCATCACTGTCATAAATATAGACTAAGAATATATTGACAAGAGAAGAGAAAATAACTTCTCAAAGCAGAGGTGGAAACCCCCACCCACGTACAAATCCTTAGCACTTTATAATGCTACCAATACTAGCTGACAAAGCTCCTCATGCTGCAAAAAACAGCAGTGACAAAATTAATTTACTGTGATGCCGAAAATGACAGCAGAGTTGAAGGACATCTATGGAGATTTTCAGTCATCCAGGTCATGGTTGTCCTAAATATGCTTTTTCAAAAGGCAGCTGGGCTTTGTTTTTTTCCTTGAGGACATTTCAAGGAAGCTACTTGGATCAGAAGCGTAACATCTTCAAGGAAAAACAAAGTCTGGTTGCCTTTTGAAAAAGCACCTTTGGGACACAATTGAAGGAGCTTAGAGGTAGGACTTAAGAGTGTCTTTCTCCTCAAACTGTGTCACTTTTGTCTTAAAATAACTCTTACCGAAGTGAAGAATGATGTTTAGGATTTCAACAGGATAAAATCTTGTAGAGACTTATTTTTTTCTAACTTTTCATTCATCGCCCTGATATAAATGAGTTTGTTACATTGATGAACTCTTGCTTACCTTGCTGCTGTGTACTGCACCCATTTTAGCAAAGCCTTTTTTGCACTTCCTTGGACTTTAGTGAATACTTTCCGCTTGGAGGGTGGACTGGCAGTTTCAGAACTGACAACGCTATCCACAGATGATGTACTACTGCAGAGTGACTGCAACTGTGGCAGATTGCTCGTAAGTTCCTCTATCTGCATGTAGAAGAAAAACTCTCAGTGACTTATGACCACAACTGAGCCCAAATTTTCTGCTGCTAGGTGACACAATTGTTAATTGAGTTTTGCTCCATTTTACTACCTTTCTCGCCGGACTTGATTAATTGGTAACCTGGTTGTTAAGTGAGTCAGGATTCCCCACTGACTTTGCTCACAGGAAGGTTGCAAAAGGGGATCACGTGAGCTTGGGACACAGCAACAGTCATAAGTATGAATTTTGATCCCACGATCACGGGGGTGTTGCAAAGGTGGTAATTGTGAAAAATGATCCTAACACACTTTTTTCAATGCCGCTGTAACTTTGTACGGTCACTAAATGAGCTGTTGTAAGTCGAGTACTACTTGTATTATGGGTAGTGGAAATTCTGAGGTTAGCATTTTGTTCAACAGCTGATTAATGGGATATGAAAAGTTATCATAAACGGGTGCAAATCAAAAATTGTCTGACAAGAAACTGCATTCTCAGAAGACACATCTTAAAGGATGTAGAGCAGAGTCATGTTTATCTGCCTCACTCATGGAATTGAATTGGCCAAATGACGTTTGTATGCATGAACCAACTAGATGAATTATACCTTTGCAAAATCTACACATTTATATGATTACTATAATTTTGATGATTGTGCAGGAACTAGGTAGGAACCAAGTCTGAAGAACATGACAGTAATATAAATTCTCACTGTCACCATTAAAGTGTAAATTGTTGATCTTTGCACAGTGCTAACGTATACCGATTCCCTTTCATAAGGTGTAGCAGAATCCCTTGAGCAGTGAGAGCATTCTTGAGATATAAACAAAAATAGGTATTATTACAAACTGGACCTACTTTTTTCCATCACCTTGCATCTTCCCTCACTGACTTTAAATCCTGATCTGCAACATTTCTATTAGAAGAAGTCCTTCATGAACTTCATGAGGAAAACTGTAGCAGCTACAGAACATACACAATTTCACGACACTAGGAAACCAACCCCCCCCCCCCCACACACACACACATATGTACACACATCCAATCAAAGACAAATTCTCCTACATGCTTTTTTGGGGAAAAAAATAAGTTGAAGACTTATCATAGGGAATGAAAAAGCAGGATTTGGAACAGTAGTATGGTGAATATTGCCTGTGATGTTTTCTGACCTAAATATCCCCAAATCTTTTACTTACAGTAGCATATTATTAGCTCTGTGTCCTGCCTAATCTTGGGAAGGACTTGATGGGTGGATAAAAATGCCAAATCCAATCTAAAAGTCTGGCTGAATGTATGACCAACCACAATTTGTCTTTTATTATTTTAGAAAATTACAAAATATAAAGACCTGCAAACAAGAATAGAATAACTGTGGCAAAAAAAAGTGAAGACGGTAACAGATGCAGAGGTGGGCTGCTCTTGCTTTAGCAAGAGGTTTGCTGGTCGCGCGTGCACATTCGCTTCAGGGAGGCAGCTGATGATTACCGCAGCTCCGGTGAGTATAGCAGGGGCAGCGTGGAGCTCACCTGGGCAGCGTGGGCAGCAGAAAGGTGAGTTATTTGGCGATAGCTTAGGCAAGGGCGGGGCCAGCCAGAGCTCAAAGCAAGAGGTTCGCACGAACCTCTGAGACCATGCAGCAGCCCACCCCTGAGCAGATGCCTCGAGTGAAAATCCAAAACATTTGGAACGCCACTTGAACACCACTGGCATTGACAAAATCATCATCAGTCAATTGCAAGAGGCAGCTTTACTTTTAACACCATCAAACAGCAAACTATGCCTTTGGCTTAGGAAGGACATGGTAAGGGGTTAAAATGCCAAATCCAATCGAAATATCTGGCTGACTTGTGCAACCAGTGCAGTAATAATCTGTCTTTCATTGTTTTTAAAAAGGGGAAATACTATACCTGGAAATACAGGATTACTGTCCACACCAACCCAAGCACAATAGATGGTCTTCCATCAGCAATATCAGTTGAATTAATGTTGACAAGCTTAATCTATTTTGGGTTAGGGAGATGCAAACACATTATCATTATGCATTAGAGAAAGCCACAACACCTGGGTAGCCTCTTATAAGATGGAGATGTTTGTGAACATGTTTATGAGCCTTAACGTAAATAGCATATACTCTCAAAATCAATGCTACACCTACAGTTATTCTTCCAAATTAAAAAAAAATGCTATAAGTATATCAAATATTTATCCATTTATGTTTATATTGCTTAGACGGAATGAAATGTACATGAAAGTAGACCATGCAAATCCTGCAAACTAGGGCAGTCACCTCTGTAGATTAGGAAGAAAATAAGAAGCTGCATTGGATGCTTTTCAAACAGATTTTAGGTGTATAAACCTTTACTTCACTTGTCAATTACTAGATCTCACACATTCTTTTACTTATAAAAATTCCCTGCATCCATTTGCCAAAAATAGGAATCCAGATTGCAGAATGCTTTCACTCCCAAGATCAAATAGGATAGAGAATTAACATAAGGAAACTAGCAAGGAGTATGGTAAGAAGACAACTACTGACCAGAACTAACAATCTTTGCCCTAATATGTTCATCTAAGAAGATAACCTGGCAGTATGCCTGCTGCTGCAGTCATGTCAGAAGCACTGAGGCGCTTCCAGGTTGAAAGGATTAGCAGTGGTATCACCGTTGCCCTATGTATGCCCAGTTGAGGGCTCCTTTGATGTTCCCAGCATGAACTGGAGCGAAGGATGGGAGCTCAATCCCGTCTCACTGCAGCTCTCAGTTCTTGAACATGGGGTTGCTAACCTCCAACTCAGTTTTCTAAATGCTCGAGCCCCCGTACTCCTGGCAGTGTACCTGAAGAACTACAACTACCTTTCTAGATAAGGTATTTCTGCTCATTTCTGTATTTTTCGGACTATAAGATGCTCTAAAGTATAAGACGCACCTAGCTTTTGGGTAGGAAAACAACAACAATTGCCTCCCAGCAATTTGTCTCCCTGCAGCGAACAGCAAACAACTTGGTCAGCTTCAGCACAGCCTGATTAGCATAATCAGCTGATTGTCGGTTGGATCGGCCTCCCAACGATCAGCTGTTTCAGGCTGCAAGGATCATCATCGCCTACTGCCATCTTCTCGTGCCCCATTTTCAGCTTCCGCACCCCGTTTTTGGCCTCCTTGAGCCCCATTTTTGGCCTCCACGTGCCCGGTTTTTGGCCCGTTCCAGGTGGCAGGGATTGAAACGGGCCAAAAATGGG
>JANHFL010008910.1:7697-18108 GCA_032468155.1 Oxyrhabdium leporinum | reverse complement strand
GTTTTTGGCCCGTTCCAGGTGGCAGGGATTGAAACGGGCCAAAAATGGGGCATGTGGAGGCCAAAAACAGGATGCGGAGGCTGAAAATGGAATGCACAGAGGCGGCAATAGACGATGGCCATCCCTGCAGCCTGAAACAGCTGATTGTCAGGAGGCCAATCCAACAGACAATCAGTTGCTTGTGCTAATCAGACTGTGCTGAAGCTGACCAGGCTGTTAGCTGCAAGGAGGCAAATTGCTGAGAGGCAGAGGCCGAAGGGTGGGGGCCAGCAGGTGGGTGGGGCTTCGGCAACATTTGCTGTATAAGAAGCACAGACATTTCCACCCACTTTTGGGGCAGGGGGAAAGTGCGTCTTATACACCGAAAAATACGGTATATTCCCTATAATATGTATGTCTATGTATCTTTTGCTTATATAGAATACTTAAATAATATAGCTAATTATGTTAAAAAAATGTTTATTTAATTTTAGTGAAATTTGTTATATTATTGAATGTTTGATAAAAGTATTATACTAACCGGTGATCCTCTATACACGGACTAGCATGGAAAACAAATAAATATGTATTTAAAATCCTATATGTCGATAATGTTTAGAATAAGAAGATGAAATAAAAATATGCTTTATACAGAGTAACAAGTTAACATAAAAAGTGTTTTCTAAATTAGTGCTTAAACTCACTACTTCCTATCATCTCTCTATTATAGCTACCGCTTCAGTTCCTGAGATTCTTATTTTACTTTTCATTTAATTTCATCCCAGCTACAGAGTACGGGAAAAATTGTGATTGGTTAAGGCTGGTAAGTTTCTTTCAGAGAGTGTGCAAAAGAAACAAATGGCTATACAAAACTCTGAAACTTACCCTACGTCCTTCTAGGAACTTAAGGGCAGTACCAATATTGGCCACTCCATGGATTCTCTTCAATTTTCGCCCTTGTTCACAAGGCTTTAAAAAATATATAAATAAAAAAGGTTAATTGACATTTAACAAATCACAGTATAAAAACAGACTGTATTCATAATGTGAATACCTAAACAAGCTCACTAGAAAGGAAAGTCGGTGAAGAGTAGAGGCCTCATATCCAAAGGAATAAATCAATTTTAGAAAAAGTTATTGATCTCTTAAAGCTCCTATTCTTTTTATATTTATATTCTGAGAGAATCTACCAGTAATTTATAGAAGTCGGTTGTTTACAAATCAAAATTACCCCTCTTGTGATAACTTTTGGAAATGTTGCAGTTAAACACCCCAAATCTCCAGCGAATGGCCATGCTAACTGGGGATTAGGCACAGAAGCTAAAATTTAACAAATATGGCCAGCATCAGACTAGAAAAAATGTCTTAAACTGTACTGACTTTTTAATAAAAATAACTGCTGAAAATATATTTTATTTCAATTTGGACTAAAACCTATTATACATATTTTTTTTAAATGGATATTTTGGATAAATATAAATAAGTCAGTTTCAATTTTTTAACGTTTCACTAATAAAACTAATTTGTAATATTGTTTAATTAAAGAAAAGTAACAACAAAACTTTATGCTTAAGATTTTTTCTACCACAAGAGGGAGCACTTTTTCTTATCATAACAGAGGATGACTGAAAGTTATTTAACAAGTAGGAAAGAAAGAGCTGTTTGCACTCTGAAAAAGACAATTGCACTTCGACTGCAATGAAAGATTCAATTTTACAATCCATAGGAAAAACTTCACACATTTCATGTGGAAACCATGGATTACTGGACTAAATCCAAGAAGTAACCGATATAGGACCAATAGTAAAAAAACAACAACCAACTTTTTCTTTCCTTTCATTATTGTACTACAAAAGATATCACATTAACAATTTATCATTATAAATCTATTCATTTGTCTTTAAACATAGATATGGCAGGATTCCACTATTTTGGAGTAAATTACTTCTTGTGAATTTATCACTCACATCTTAGTTGTATAGAATACCTGTTCTTCAGCCCTAATTTGCTCAAGATTTCAGCAGGTTAGTTGCTAGGTCCTGAAACAAATTCCTCTGAGCAGTGACACCATTATATCTGAATTAGTTTCTAATTAAACTTGCCTAATTCTGGTCAATTATTCTAGGACAGACTTCTCCATAACAGCACTTAGTACTTAGACTTATATACTGCTTCATAGTGCTTTTACAGCCCTCTCTAACTGATGTACAGAGTCAGCATATTGCCCCCAACAATCTGGGTCCTCATTTTACCTCATTGAACTGGTCAGGATTAAATTCCTGGCAGTGGGCAGAGTTAGCCTGCAATACTGCAGTCTAACCACTGTGCCACCACAGCTCCTAATAATAATGTTTCCAGCTATCTCAGAATCCCAATTAGCATGATCCATGGTCATGTTGACTGTGATTACAGGGGATTAATTAGATTTAAAGTATGAAAGGCTACTGTTGTCAGAAATCTCTCTCTAAAATGGATTTTTTTCATCTTAAGATTGTTTACTGTCCATGAGATCTGAACTTGGAAGGCCTTGTTTTAACTATGGCTTGTTGAAAAAAAAACCTAGAGTGGCCTAGTACATACATAACATTGCACCATACACTGAGATTTATAAATTACAGTGACTAACACCATAAAACTTAGTCAAAATGAAACAATCATAGATTGATTTCTTAACAGTATTCGCTTGATACTCTATAATGCTAATATAAAAATATTTACACTATTTAATGATTACTTTTTCATTCATTTGCTTTTTTGGCATGGGTTATGTATACTGGATGATCAGCAATCCATAAATCCATCTATTATACCAGGATCAAACTTATATAGTATGCATTACTTATTAAGCACAGGGAAAGAATATTAGCATTCCAATGTTTCGGGGAAAGGCCATTATTTACAAAGCACGAATGAGATCAATTAACAGAACAATAAATAAGTATTTATATATTAAAAAATACTTACCAATCTTTGTCCTGAAAGGACCTCCAAAAGAGCAATCAATACAATTCCATCTTTAATGTCTTCAAACAGATCTTTGACCACCATGGGGGGATTGCGCTGTGAATGAAAGTAGAAAAATTTGAAGTAAAAAACTTCAGTTACATATTGTTCTCATATTGTATCTTCTTCAATTTAATCATGATTTTCTACCTTCCTATTTTACCATTATCATTAGCATGTCAAAGTTTTTGTGTCTTAGAGAAAGTCTGTTAATGAGAACACACTGGGAAATTGGAAAGCATTCTAGAAGAGTCACTTCTATACTCTTATCAAGATTCTTTTATGGCTCTTACTTCTGCAGTCACTAAAAGTCAACCTTTACTTGAGAAAATCTTTACCTTTCTTCATTATTACTATACAGAAAATAAAAATTATTCTAAAATTAATCTAAAAAAATATATATCCAGAAAACTTTTCTTGATGGAGCAAAATTATCCAGGAAAAAATATCTTGTGTATACTTAATATTTTCTGAGTACAGTTTATTTTCCTTATAGCATATGAAGACACATACATTACAGTAATTTCGTGTGAAATGGGCAGCCTTTATAAATTTGATGAATGAATGAATGAATGAATAAGTAAATACATTTTAAAAAATAGAAGAAAGGTGCATCAGGTATGAGTCTTCCAATACATCTTTATTTACAGTGAAAGCAATACTTCTTATATACTCCTTCCAAAGCAACACCTGTATAAGATTAACTAACTGTATATCTTTCTATAGCAAAAATAATTCTTTATTAGACCAATTTTTCTCACTCAACTTTCCCCTTATTTTTTCACATTTGGTTTGTGCATTTCCTTTTATTGCTTCTATTTTTGTATTTATGTAGCACCTCTCTTCAACTTGTCCTTCCCAGCCGCACACTGCTGGAGAATAACTTTGGGACAAGCAATGTTTGGAAATTTCGCCTTCTCTCCAATCTTTCAAATAGTGAAAATACTAAAAAGCAATAAAATTCTATTTTATATATCAGCAAGTATTGTAGGATACATACTATATATCACACACATTCTATATACCACACACACTTTATTTTAGATTTGGAATAACTTGGGAGATGCATCCACAAATAGGATATGATTCTACCTTAGTACTTCTTCCCTCAGTCTGTGGCATAATAACTATCACAGTCACAATATTGAAATATTTTTCTTATAATAATATCTAAAATAACAAAAAAAATGGTGAGAAATTAAAAAGTTGTAATGAGCAACAAGGATACTATTTTGCAGGGAGAGCTAGGGTCTGTCAAGGGAAAGTGAGCATATCAGAAAAGTTACATGAAAGGAAGATTAGAGATACAACATTGTTGTTTAATGCAGGCACTGTCTTTGTAGCCATCCTGGCTACATAAATAAAAAAGGAAGGAAACTACAGATGACGCTTCATATTCAGAAAGCTTATATAGCTTGTATGTTTCTCTCTACGTGTGTTTGTATGTATGTGTGTTTGTGTGTGATTGGCTAATGCCATACATGCTCATTGTTAATGATTAGCTTACATCTTTGAATTAGAAATCTGTAAGAGGTGACAAGGAATAACTGCTCAGCTCTGCCTATTTGTTGATTTGGGCTGTATTGCAACAAACAATTTCCTTATCTTCTTGCTTTTTGTTGTACCCTGGGGCTTGGGAACAAACTGCTTAAATTCTAACAACAATGATTTCAAATTATGCTGTTGCAGCATATAGAACAGATTCTTTTTAAGAACCAAATATTTTAAACCTGTCACTCTAAGATTGAAAAGTCTAACTGGAAATAGGATTCTTAAAATATGGATATTATGCATAACCAGGCTCTAAATTTGCTTAGCTTTTCACTAGAAGAGACAGTGGAGTCAGTTATTATTTTTTTAAAGTATACAGCTTTTAAAGACATACAGGCCCTAAACCAGAACCAAACCAACAACAGTTCCTATATCAGAGCCAAACAAACAATACGTTCTGAAACAGTATGATATTTCCATTTTTGTATGACACATCAAGATACTTTTCTCAGTAGCAATATATAGGATAAGGCCCATAAAAGGAATGAAAATTATTCAGCCACCTTTGACTGACAAATCAATTTTGTAAAATTCATTTTTTTTAAATTCTATGTAATGTTCAGATTGCACTATTCCACATATTTGACTAATAATAAATCATCAGTTCATATGCCCCCATCATTTATTCCACCCATTTCTCTCTTATGTTCCAAGATGCCAAATGATTTCACTTACATCAGCACTTGGCTTAGTTCAAGTAATGATTTCTAAATATATGCAGTATACATTTTCTCTCTATATATTTTTTCTACTCATTAGCTAATAGCACATACCATACCATAAATCTTTAAAAGGTTACCTTTTTATTAGATTTATTATAAATCTATACCTTTTGCCTTTTTAGCTTGTTCAGTTCCTAGCGATTAAAGCTAGAAAGTTGGAGGTCACACAAAAGCCTCCTTTCTAAAATATTCAGATGACTAAACTTGGAAGGAGATATGTAATATTCCTATCCTTAATGGTCCTGTAAAACTAAAAATATACCCACCTACCCTCACCAATAGATTCGTGTTTTTGTTACAAGGTATGTTATTTTCTGATACTTGGTGCCTCCATTCCGTAATTTCCACAGATGTAAGGGTATAAGGTTGCTTAATCTAAAAAGATTCTGAGCAGTGAGCACAAAGTGGCAGTAATATAATACAAATGCAACATCTTCTTAAAGTAATAGATCATTATTCAAAATCAGCAGTAAACCATTCATCTATATGTGCCAAGAACCCACTACATTAGAATGCTAATTATCCTCTAAAGAACTTCTGAAACATGAGAGGTAGGAGAATGGGAGTCACCCTTGCCTTGAATTGATAAGGGGTCTCAAAGCAAAGTCACCCAGACCAGGCCTGCTTTCACTCATCTTTCTTCTACCCCAAGATATGTGGGGAGGGCTGCAGCAGTCATTTCTTGCTGATTTAGACTTAGGCAGGATCTAACTGGGAAAGGTAGCCTTATATATGTACAAGACATGCACTACGGAGTTTTATACAAGCACTTTTGGCTGCACTCAAAACCGTATAGTTAGTACAGCTCCCATATCAGCACACAAGCACAGGGGCTACTGAATTTTGTACCACTTGAAGTTTCTGGATGATCTTCAAGAAATTCCCCTTATTAAGTGATTTACAGTAATCAAGGTAAAACTAGTAAGCGTAATAGGGAGCATTTTCAGTGCTTCTTGTTCTAGGTAAAGCTGCAAAAGCTATCTATAAAAAGGAAAAAGAAACAGGAAAACAAACACAGCACAGTCTGACTTGTCTTTACAAGACTAGCTATTACTTTCTGTAATAATATTACTAGGATATTGTGTATGGAATTTATTTTTAATGCAAAAGTGTTAATACAGAACAGATGATTTGAGTCAGCATGTTAATTTATTGTTTATTCACAACATTAGAATAAATATGAATTTAATTTTTTCTATCAATGTATTATCTGAATTAACGTTATATAGATTCATTGATTTCTGAAGCACATTGTTTTCTAATATATTACTTTGTAATATAGGTTTGAAAAAATAAAGAACGGTTGCAGGATTTGGGTTTGGCTAGTCTAGAGAAAAGAAGGACTAAAGGGATATGATAGCAGTATTCCAGTATTTGAGAGGCTGCCACAAAGAGGAGGGGGTCAAATTATTCTCAAAAGCACCAGAAATCAAGACAAGAAACAATGGATGGAAACTAATCAAGGAGAGAAGTAACTTGGAATTAAGGAGAAACTTCTTAACAGTGAGAGCAATTAACTAGTGGAAAACTTGCCTTCAGAAGTTGTGGGCGCTCCATCACTGGAGATTTTTAAGAAGAGACTGGACAGTCACTTGTCTGAAATGGTATAGGATCTCCTGCTTAAGCAGGAGGTTGGACTAGAAGACCTCCAAGGTCCTTCCAGTTCTATTGTGATTGATTGATTGATTGAAATCGCAGTGGTGAAACATGGTTTTTTAAAAGAATCCTTAGATGTTGTTCAAATTCAATCCAAATGCAGGTGGTGCTCGCTAAATGACTCCTCATTCAGTGACTATTCAAACTTAACAACAGTGCTGGGCAAGTGGTAGTCACAAACTATCTTTGAAGTTCTAGCCATCACAGCATTCCCATGGTCACATGATCGCAAACTAGGCACTTGGCAACCAGCTCACAATTATGATACCACAGCATCCAGCACTCACACAATCACCATTCATGACTCTCTTTGCCAGCTTCCAAACAAAGTTGATGAGGAAGCCAATAGAAGGTTACAATGGCAACCATGTGATGTTGTTTCTTAATGATGGTGCAGGATTTAATGAATTCTCTTCTTAAGGAAGAGCCAGAATTGCTATCACTCAGTCTTAGAGTCACACGATGTTGCATTTTACAACCCCATCGCTCATTGATGGAAATTCCAGTTCCATTTGTCATTATTAACTGAGGGCTACCTATATATCTGGTTTTAATAAACATAATTATTTTCAAAAATAATAAAATGCAAGGACATTATGTAAGAAGCACTGATATTATCCCAATAATATTAAGCATATGGTTTGTGGTTTTCATTTTAACACTATGATATTTTAAAATTGTGTAACAAAATGTAAACTATTATTAATGATTATTCTATGCATAATAGCAAGCATAAAAAATGAACAGGGAACCTTTTAAAAGGTTATTAAATTGATTCCCTACTTCTCACTGGTGTTTATTAGTTTAAAATATGCTAATTCAGAAATGTTTAATAAGTAAACATGTGGAGCATGATAACTTAGCAATGGTGATACTATCAAATAACATGGTTTTAAGAGTGAGCAGGAATCAGATGGGTACACTTATTGATGACATAAAATTATTCAGGATAATAAGAATTTTTAAAAAGCAAAAAAAGAAAAAACCCTTCATGAAGAAAGTGCACGAAAATACCAAAAGCAATTAAAAGTGCAAAAATATAAAAACTGTTACATACATACATACATACATACATACATACATACATACATACATACATAAAAAATAAATAAAATAAATAAAATAAAATATAGTAAACATCACGTATTAAACTTTTATAGATAAATACTAATGGAAACTTCACTAGCAAAGAGAGACCAGGAAATTAGTCTTGGAAATGTGGTAAACAATTTAGAGAAAATGTCAGCCCACTCTGCAGCGCTTTTAAAAAGCTAAATTGGCCATGTAACAGTAGCAAAGAAACCAATAAATTTGTCAGGGTTGCCATGTCTTTATAACAATCTACGATGCAATCATACTTAAGATTTTACTGTAGAATTCTGTATAATGTAGACTGCTGTTTCTCAAAAGGATTTAAAGCGTAGAGAAAGATGGCCAAAGATCTCATTTTAAGAAGTAAGACAAATTCACGGAGGATATATAGGTAATTGACTTACAACAGTTCTCTTAGTGATTATTTGAAATTATAACAGCACTGAAAAAAGCGACATGACCATTTTTCACACATATCCCCATGGTCACATGATTTATATTTGGATGCTTGACAACTGACTCTCATTTATGATGGTTGCAGTGTCGCCAGGTCATGTGATCACCTTTTGCAACCTTTTAACAAGAAATGTCAATGGGGAAACTAGATTAACTTAACAACCATGTTACTAATTTAACAACTGCAGTGTTCATTTAACAAATGTGACAAGAAAAGTTGCAAAGTGGAGCAAAACTCAACAAATTTCTTACTTAGCATCATAAATTTTGGACTCAATTGTGGTCGTAAGTTGAGGACTACCTATATCTGTTTTAATTCTTGTTCCTTTAATATCTAGATCTAATGGTATGGATGGTTCAGTATTCAATATAAACTTCAGTGAGACTTTTTTTATTTTAAGTCCCAATAGACATTTCTCACTGTCCGCAGAATCAGAGGATAAACTTCTCCAGGTTTTATCTATAATCAAACAACTCCAGGACACCCAACAATACAGCTCAAAATGCAGTCCTCTTTAACAGCCTATTGTATACCTGCTTTATTTAAGAACTATATTAACAATTTAATTGGCTCTTTCCTGATGATAAAGCATAACTGTTTATCTCTTCCAAGTTCCTGTCTTATCTTTATGTTATGGATTTTTCCTTGGCTTCACACATCTCATACCTCCTCCTATTTTGCTTTATGAATTCGAAATCACTATCCTCTATTTTGGATTCCAAGTATAACAAGTCTGTTACTGAGTACTAATGGTAATCTCCAACAGCTCTAACTATTCTCTAAGATCAGAGACAGTATTTCTTCTAAAACAAAACATGCGAATGAACATATTTTGGAACAATCTGCCCCTGATATATGTTTGTGCCTTTAGAAAGGCAGTTAAAAATCAGCATCTTTCCATAACTGAATTCCAGGAGAGGTGAAGTGGCAATGAGTGGAGACATCGACCATGGCAAACACTGAAGAATCAAGAGTTCTATGGAACATCTCCAGATAAGGAGAGGACTGGATATTACCCACATGTGCTCCTCAAGGAGACCACAAAACAATGGTCTCCCACAAGTTTGAATGCACTCCATCAATGAACAGGTTTGAAGGAACACTGTTCCCGGGGATATTTAAAGAATGAGTTCAGAGTTTAGCAGTTACAATGTTACAATGTCAGCAATGCTGTCTGTTTCTATGGATAGATTATGTCCACAATACACTAATGAAGGAATGACAAATGTGAAAAAAATTGCCTGATGTAGAAATATTAGAAGCAGAAATGCTGGATAATAAGAAGCATGGATTGTAAAACCAAGAAGGCAGTTAAAGCCAAGAAATGACAAGCCAAGAAAATGATCTGAATAGGGACTTTCTACTGGATATACAAAAGAAGTTGGTTAAAGTTTGAAGATTAAGTGGAAATACAAATGATAAACCAAGAGAACAACCCGGACAATAATTTTTATTGGACTTATAAAAGAGATTGGCTGAAACCTCAAAGGAATCTTTGGGATAGGAAAAATAAAAACGGAAGAGAGAGAAAATTCTATGATAGCATCAGAATGAATTAAAGATAAAAATTGTTAGAAGGAAAAGGAAGGAAAGTAAAATTGGATTATTTGACCAAGGTTAAAATAAGACAAGTTTCTATAAAGCGCTGGGAATTCTTTTGGACTAAAAGTTGATGACTGATGGACTTGCATAGAAATAAAGCAATGAATTCCCAATTGTTTGAGTTGTTATGTATTTTAGATGGGTTGCCACTGTATTTTTTTTAAGCTGATTTTATGTAGTATGCTGCTTTTCAATGGGTGGAGTATATTGTTGTTCACATTTGTTTATACTGACGAAGGTCATAGTGAATTGGATGGCTTCCACCCTCCCTCTCTGATAGATAGATAGATAGATAGATAGATAGATAGATAGATAGATAGATAGATAGATAGATAGATAGATAGATAGA
>JANHFL010008909.1:3993-16370 GCA_032468155.1 Oxyrhabdium leporinum | reverse complement strand
CTGAATCACACTTCTGATTATACCACAATAAATTAATTCCTGGGTAACTTGTTTAATAGGGCCAAAGGAATATAATAGAAATGTGCATGTACTTTATAATCAGCTAAAATGTGTTGGTGATAATATGCAAGTTGATTGCATTACATCCACTATTTTAATCTTGAGATTGACTCGAAAGTACAAAGCTCATGATCAGCTGATCCCCCCCCCCCCAACACAGCCTGTCCCAATCTTTGTAATCTCTTGCTTGATGCACACATGTGTGATGATGAATGCTTTTTCAGGGCAGAGAGCAAAAGTATATGCTATGATGAAAATGCACAATCTTTCTTGCTTTATTCTGTTTCATTTGATCATCTGGGTCAGTGGCTTGAGACAAGAGAGAAGGACTTATCCATTGCTTCCCTCACCAATTTACAGAACTGCTCTCCCAGAGCTGCTGCTAACTATAAAGAAGGATGCTTCATATATGTTTCATGATTTCCTTCCACAGAGCAACCTAAGCACAGAAGGGATTTAAGTCAGGCAAAAAACACAAGCAAAGCAAATATCTAGCGCTCTTCATCCCCTTTATTAAAGTTGCTAATGCTGTTTTATTAAAGGAAACATAATAGTCTGGAAAATTTATTCCCACATTTCTATCATAATATGTACTTTGGCCATCAAGGTTTGTGTAATTGTTCCCCCTCCCCCAAAATTGACAGTAGTATTTCATACATTTTCCCTAGGCTACCAATAACCATTGGATAGAGTTTGATACCTCCAAAGCTCTACCGGTTACTCTAAAGAACTTCAGCCAAATTATAGCTCTTCAAAACGTCTTTCTTGTTCTTTTGGTAGCTAAAAATCCCCAGAAGTGAAACTTTCCTGGGATAATTTTCTTCTTTCTTCTTCTATCCTGAGCTTCCAGCAGATGAAGTCAACCATAGTGACTAATGCACTTATAGGCTGTGTTACAGTTTATGCCAGCCACATTTGCTTTGGTCTTCACCGACTTCAGCTTCAGCTGACTCATGCTAACTTCTCCTTCAGCCACAGCTGGAGAAATTCGTTTGGTTCACGTGCCCATTTTTATTTCCCAAGTTGTGATAGTTATAGAAATGAAGTTATCCTCTGAAGTTTATACTTTTCCAAATTTTGTGATGCAGTTCTCAGTATTAAAAATGTGCAAATAATAATAATAATAATTAGGAAGATGAGTGAACCAAAATAAAACCATTAATCAACTCTTGGGACTACTGATTATGATGAAGGCATCAGTTAGGAAAATGGATATATAAAGGAAGCATACATCATGATGTATAGGAAAATATATAGGAAAAAGTATGGAAATTTTCCATGCAGCCATTTTAAACTATTTAACAACCTGATGCAACACAGAGTGAAAGGAATTTAATACTGAGAATGTGAGAAATGAAGGAAACCTGAAATGGACAGTAATGGTAAAAGTGTCCCTGCAGGTTTTATTCCGCTAGTCGTAGCCAACTTTAGGGGGTGATGTTAATCTTTGTTTCATTGAGCCAATGCTGTCTGAAAATAATTCCTTGGTCATGTGGCCAGCATGACACCATGCCACGGTGCAAAGCTTATGGTAAAACATGGAACATTGTTACCTTCCCACCGAAGTGGTATCTATTTATCTACTTGCATTTTTACCTGCTTTTGAACAGCTAAGTTGGCAGGAGCTGAGGCAAGTGACAGGAGCTCACTCTGTCACATGGTAGTAGGACTCGAACTGCTGGTACATAAACTTTCTCTGGTGTCTATTAAGCCGATAAGCCTTAAAATGGATGTGCCTATTAAATAGGGCAAGCCTATTAAAATAGACAGGATCATTTATTTATCTACTGAATAAACAGCAGAATAATCAGGAGAATCATTATACTGCATGCCACTAGTAATAACCTAATCCTTAGGACTCTCTATGATCACAGGTACCCTCTTGTAACCAATCAATAAAATACAGCAGCCTATAGAAACATATACTGACATATACTGCACAGTACAGTAGCCCAGGGAAAGTAGTTAATTTCTTGTCTATTTTTTTAAAACCAGGAACCACATGATAAACTCCAGATTGTGATGAAAACTTATAATTAATGGTATCAAATATTCTAAAAGAACATGAGAAAAACAATCACTAGTTCCCTTCTTAATTGTCACTTCTGGGAAGAAGCAAACAATGGATTTCTCTTCTTAATTTTTCTTCTGTGTCCACATTCCAAATTGGAAATAAATTCTTACTTGAAAAATTTTTCAGCCCCCAAATTCTTGGACCTGGTTTCTTTGGAAGTAAATTATATCCTAAATCAAACATCTACTTTTTTAATTTTGGTTTACACATTTTTTTACTGTACTCCAAGTTATGACAGATACCAGCTGCAATTGTGGTCTCAGTGATCCCCCCATCATGAGTTGGTCCCCCTTCCTTCTCGTTAATGAATGGGCTCTTCCAGAACTATCCAGAGAGACAATGGATGGGAAGCTAATAAATTCTGGTACTTTATATCTTCACTGTGCAAATTCAGAAATGGCAAATGAATTAACACTTATAATAAGGAAGAGGAGGAGGTATGTCAAGGCTGGGAAATACCATGAGTCAACAAAAGGGGTCTCCAACCCCAGATGCGTCTTATGCTTCTAAGATTTGTTCTTTCAAAATCATGAAAAAGGAACAATTGAAAATCCATATGGCATTGGTTCACCTTCTGGGTAGATCTCCCAAGTTTGGGGAGTTACTTGGATAATGAAAAATAAAAATGAAAACAGGAAGTGACATTAGGAACAGTATTACTAATGGTCTCCCATAATTCTTCAGCCAATTTGTGGGCAGAAAAAGATGCAGACCATTTCATTGCCTTTCCAGGAGCAGGCGAAATAAATAGGTCATGGCTTCTCAGAGGTGGAAGTTTCTAGCAGTAATAACATTATCAAAATCTCTCTGTCCACATATATGCATTTATACACATGCATACAAACAACCACTTCAGATTGCTGCATTCATTTCTCATTCTCCGCAATACCCTTAAACCTTCTGGGAAACACTGAAGTTACAAAAGAAATTACAGGATGTGCATAGCCCTTCTTTTGAGAAATGCCCTTCTTTTGAGAAATGCCCTTCTTTTGAGAAAGACTAGGCTAAGAAAAAAAAGAAGAAGAGGATATTATAAACCTTCTTCTCCCCCCCAAACGCCTTTTTCAAAGATATCACCAAGAATGATGAGGATGAGGATTTCACAAAATATTTCGGAAAAAAGATTGAATTCCTGATGAATTGGTGAATAGGATCGTGTACAGTTGAAAAGTAGGGCAGATACACAATCTCTCCTCCAAGTCTTCCAGGGTTTTACTTAAACTGTCCTTCTTGAATGAGCGAGGGATAAATTTTAGCCCTTCCAGTTTTCCCATAAAATGAATGTTTCCAGACTACACCTAGTTGCTGTTGTTGTAGAAGAAAGTGGGTACTGAAATCAGCACAAAAAGTGGCTCTGGCCTTGATTTATATACAGAAACTATTTTAAGTAATAAAAGTGAGTGATCTATCACCCAAGAATCCTCAATATCAATGTATATGCTCAAGGTAATGAAGAATATTGGTTGGACTAGACTACCATCATCAGTAGAAGTTACAAAAAATACTTTGAGAGTACATTTTGGTTGTAATTCTATGTCCTCTTGACAGAGAGTAAATTCAGTTAGAAATAAATACCACAGTCAGCTTAATTAACTACACTGTTAATGACTCGATTCAATCATTAAATAAAGAATGTCTACCTTTTTCCAGACCAGGTGAGGCCAGAAAGAGGTATTAAGTAAATCTTAAGACAAAAATTAAATTTGACTCAATTTTATTTACATTTAAAATTTGTGAATAACAATGGTTATGATTGTTCTCCTCAGAGATACTAATTTTCCCCTTTTGTCACATACATTTGCAGATTGTTACATGCAAAACTTTCAGAAGCGACACCTGAAGTCTCAAACACTAAAATTATATACTAAAATTGCATTCTTCAATTTTTTTCTAAAACTTCCATCCAGTTGAAATACAAGCAATCCTCATTACTATATTTATTTTCAAAGAAGAGAGTCCTTGATTAATGAAAAGCCCAACTCCTTTGATTATATACTTTTCAGAGTCACCATCTTCTCTGTTTATCTCTAACATTTTTTGGGGGGGGAGGAGGAGGAAAGAAAACCTTAGTCTTCTATGTAAATAAAGTAATTGTCTTTAGATTTTCACCAATACATTATGAAAAAGAACTACAGATAAAGTTTTTATACATTTCAAAATACTACTTTTTTTTGTATTGAAGTTAACAGTATTTTGTCAGTTATTGGCTCTCTAGGAACAATACTGATATTTTGCCTCCATCAGAAAACTCAATATTTACCTGAAACTTTGGCTAAATTTGTAGACGTATATTTTTCAGTACATTATTGTTCTCCTTTAAATGTGTTTTTTTGCAGGCATTTATCAGACACACTTTGTTTACAGCTGGGAACACCAGTCAAAACTATAACTTTGCACAAGATCTCAGAAAGACTGCTGTGTAATCCAGCTGTGATATCTCTTTGTCTTCTGTTTTACATCACTGAATTTCAATATCTACACATCTGACATTATTTGCATAATATGCTTGAGGGTTTTGTGTGGGAATTGTAGCAAACAATAATTCATCCTTCACTTGCCAAACTGTACGAAAACTACTACGTTTTATAGAAAAGACTTAACTAACAAAACCAGACTCCGTTTACTGTGACTGAAAAATATCATAAAAAATATCATTCGGTACTAAGAAAAACAGTGATTTAATTTTTAAAAAAAGATGAACTGACTGTTGGGTGATACAACCACAATTAGTCACTGACATTTTTTCCTTTATAAGATAGAAACATTATGGTTTGTGAATGTCTTGCTAAGGATATACATAATTGCAGTGAATGGTAAGTATGTATTTTCAAGGCAACTACTATGGTCTAGTGACTACAGGGTCATGTTTGGACCAGACAAAACAAATCTCATCCCACTGTCTGTTGGGATGACACAAGACAAGTTTATGACAGGCTTCCTCTATTATCTTTCTTGATTTTGGCTTCCTTTCTTATATACACCATTCTCATAAATCACAGTTTAATAAACCTAGCCAATTTTATTTGGTTAAATGTGGATAAGCAAATCCAGTGAAAATCCAGTAATGATTACTGTCAGACTTTAAAAACCAAGAAGGACATGCTGAGTTCTCCTAAAGAATTTCTTTTATTTTTCCTCATCTATAGACAGCAATCTTGCCAAAGTAAAGCAGACTATTTGCATCTTTAAACATATACTCTGAGAACACCTTAAGGTCGGAGCTGTTTTAAGTCCCTCCCAGTCAAGCTATCTAAACTTTGCTGTCTTTTGCTCCTCTGGAATGCACTCCATCCCTCCATCCCTCCTGGGAATCCAGACTACATTCCACCACAATTTTTCAAGAACACATACTGCATGGAATTCTATTAAGAAATTTTAAAAAAAGGGAAAATCACATTTGTCAGCCTTGAAGGCTGGAAACCAGATACAGTAGCTATTTCACAGATGCATTGATCTAAACTTTATTTCACAATCATTCCTGTAAATTGAAAACTGCATATATTTTCAGTCCTCGTGATTATATCAGACTTAATGGGATATGTATGTATGTATGTATGTATGTATGTATGTATGTATGTATGTATGTATGTATGTATGTATGTATATTTGTTGATTTCTATAGCTGCCCATCTCAGCAAAAATTCTGGGAGGCTCACAATGCAAAGACTTATATCACGATTAAAATCTTAAAAATGTTTTAAAACAATAAAAACAGTAAAAACTGTTAAAACATTACAATGTCTAATTCGAGTATCTCCAAAGCAAGACATCTGGTTTCTTAACATTATAATCAGGAGGCGGTATGAAAAATGAAATCTTTAGTCAATATAGTGTCTAATACAGTCCAGTTGTGCTATTTCATTTGAAATGGATTCCTTTGCCATAGAATCAGAAGTTGCCAAACAATATCTGCAATGTGCAAGATGGTGTTAAGTGGGGAGGGTAACGGGGAGGATAAAAACAGCACTACGTTATTGCCATATAAACTCTTCTTCTTCCAAACATAATGACCAATGGGAAGTGTAGTTGCCTGGGAAGACACAAGCTCCTCACCAATCTGTTTTTCATAAAGATGCCCTCACGATTAGAATATAGAAGTTGCCCCTTACTAAGCAAGAGCGAATGGCTGAGATGGAAGATACAATTCCACTGCAAAGAACTGATTTTTGCGACAAGAAATGTGAACATCCCAATTATTTGTTTATTTATTAAACTTCTATGCCACCTATCTCATTGATGCAGTGACTCTGGTTGGCTTATAAGATAGTACAAAGTTAAAAGTGCTTAAAAACCATTACAATTAGAAAGAAATTGAATAGCAATAGCACTTAGACTTATATGTAAAGCTTCATGGTGCTTTACAGAGTCAGAATATTGATCCCAACATTCTGAGTCCTCATTTTACCGGCCTATGAATGATGGAAGGCTGAGTCAACCTTGAGCCAGTTAGATCCGAACTGCCAAACTGCTGGCAGCCGGTGATCAGCAGAAGTAGCCTGCAGTACTTCATTCTAACCACTGCACCACCACGGCTCTTAGAGAATAGAGAAATTTGAAACTAAAAACCTAGATGATGAGCAACCTTGGGGTTAGAAACATCTTTACCCTGTCAACCAACCCCAACGTAGCACGATATTGTTGGTGACTCAAGTCACACAGCAAAGTCAAGTTTTTAGGCCCTTCCCAAAGGCCAGGAGTGTGGGGGCAGACCTCATCTCCATTGGGAGAATATGTCAGAGGGTGGGGCCACTGTGGGAAAGGCTCTTCTCTGAAAGTCACCAGCTGAAATTCTTTGGCTGACACCATCAAAAGTAGGCCCTTTCTGCTGGAAAGAATGAGACAGGTTAGTTCCGACAGAGTGAGATAGTTCTTCAGATAGACCCAGGTTCTAAAAGGCTATGACCCACTCCTTGAATTGGACTAGGAAGCAAACTGGCAGTCAGTGCAGCTCATATAATAGTGGTGTCACATGTGCCACCCATGGGGCCTCCAGAACTGTCTGTGCCACTGTATTCTGCAGTTGTAGCTTTCAAATATTCTTCAAGGGTGGTAACTGGGAGGGAACAGTTCCATAATATATAGCACTTATATTATATCTATATAAGAAGAAACTATCTTAAAATGTACTGTAGATTGGTTATTCCAGTCTTGGATTCTGCTGCATATTTTTCGATATTTTGCTGCACAAAATATTCCATTACTTTAGCAACAGCTAATAAACTAGTAAAAGGAAAGCAGGTTCACAACACCCATGGAATTATTGGATTTATTTCAAAGTCAGCTTTCAAAACGTTTGGCTTCAATGACTAGATGGAAACTTTGGTCTCCTATTTTATACCTGCCTTACTCTTAAGTTTCACTGTATTTAAAAATTCAAAGTACTTTTGAAAGAACTAGATTTTTAATTCTCCATTTGTCATGTCTGTGTGTTTGTGTGTTTTAAATTTAAGATTTTATAACTGAAGCTAAGCCTTAAATAATATAATGCCAATACATCCACAATTCTTGAATAAAATATTTTGGTTTGTGTCCAGTCCTTCAAAATATAGGCAGACAGACAGAACTGAAATTATTTGCTGTATCATCACAGGATTTCCCAAACAAGTTCATTAAATCTATAATCCAAGGAAGTTTTTAAGAACCATAGCCTGTTATATTTCAAATCCTACCTCTTAGATTCGTTGCTCTTAGAAAAAAATCTCCTTTGCTTCCATTAATTTCTCTTCCATTTTAAGTCAGGATTTGGAGCTAATTCTTCTGTTTAACTTTCCATTTAATCCTTGGCTCTTTCTGAAGTTGTCCCTCTTGTGTCTGCGGAACTGTTTCTTCTAATTTCCATTAAGTTGGAAATATTCCTACATCCTTGATTGCTTTGGATACAATGTTTATCTCCTTTTTAATAATATTCTTATATTGCCAAGCAAAGCACAGCATTCTTTCTACACTGCTATTTCATCCTGTCTGTCCAAAAACATGTGAAGTTCAGCAGTGCTGGTGCATTTTGATAAATGGCACCAGAGCAGTCAGGAGAGATGGAGATCTATCTTAGAATCAATTGGGCAAGGAGAGAAATGAGATTCTTTAAATGTCAGTTCATGAGCCAGAAGGAAAAGGTTAAAAATGAGCCCTGACTTAGAAATAATGCATTTAATGCCTTTTCAAGCCCCTTTCTCTTCTTCAATTTTGTTTCATTTGCCAGCAATAGAACATAAGGCAAGTCTGAATAGAGAGGAAAGACACAGAATATATATATATACACACATATACATTATACATATACATACACACACACAGGTGAAACCTTTATTTCTCCTTCAATTGGCAGTTTCCTAATATACCAAACTTTGCAGGTTTTTGAGAAGCTACTTTGCTTTGATAAAGTGTTGAGCAAAGAATCAGAAGAGCCATGGTGGCAATGTAGTTAGAATGAAGTACTGCAGATTAAGTCTGCTGACTGCCAGCAGTTTGATCCTGACTGTCTCAAGGTTGACTCAGCCTTCCATTCTTCCGAGGTCCATAAAATGAGGACTCAGATTATTGGGGGCAATATGCTGACTGTAAACTGCTTAGAGAGGGCTTTAAAGCACAAGGAAGTGGCATATATGTCTAAGTGCTTACTATTGCTTACTGTTGCTAAGTATAACTGCTACTGCTATCATGACCAGAAGATAATTTGGTCTTCAAAATTGGCTTTTCTGTACATCTGGATCAGATCAACTCCTCTTCAGTGCTGCTCTGTCTAGAGACAGACCAATATGCCACTGCAAGGTGAAGTACTATCACTGCAGTGGGTCAACACCAGAAAGGTAAAAGGGCTGCCTAATCCTTTAAAGGACAGAGAAAAACATTCAAAAGATCTAAACAGTCTTGAGCAGTCAGCTAAAAGGAACAGGATGGAATTTAACAGGAAGAACTGTAAAGTTTTGCCTCCAATTAGGAAAAAAAGCAATACACAAGTTAGGATGCAGAAGAACATGTTTCACCCCGGTCAGATTCAGGCTTGACAAGTATATGCGAAAAGCATGTGGATGTCCTTATCAACCACAAATTAAACCTGAACCACATTGTGAATCTAGCGCTACAAAAAAGCAAACACTATATTGGATATATTAACAGGGGCAAATAGTCCAGACCATAGTAATGTTCCACTCTACGCTTCCCTGATCAAATTCCATTTGTAGTATTATATCAAATTCTGAGCATTGCAGTTAAAAATATAGTGACAAATTGGAGCAAGTTCAGAGGAGGTTGCCAATTTCCCAGGATAAGCTACTTTCAGACTTCAACTCTAATCCAAGGATTTTATGCAGCCGACACAACTCAAAATTCAAGACAGGCCTGTCACAGAAGTTATTCTAGCAAGAAGTCTTCCCCTCTGAGAAGGTCTCAAATACTAAAGCACCTTTTCTCTTCCCCAGATGCAGCTGAAATTAAGCATCCTTGATTGGCTACCAATAGTTTCTACTAGGCTTGGACTCCCATTAGTAGCCTTTCCCTACAAACAGCCAGTCCTTTGTCTTGTTCACTTTTTGTTTTCTCTGTGTTGGCACTGCTGTTTCAATAGTTGAGAAAGTTCCCTCCACTTCTAGGTTAGAATTCTCTGCAGTGTCTTCAAGAGTCTATTGCCTGCATCTGGTCTCTCGCTGGCACAGTAATATCAGGATTTGGTTTCTGATTTGTCAGGCTCATAGGTTTGTTTCTGTTCCAAGGAAAGTGATGTGTATAGCTATCTATCCTTTTATCATCATCTTGAGCAATTTATTTCATTCCCATTTCAGACTGGGCCCACAGAAAACAGGCATTAACTACAGGCATCAACCAAAAAGCCAGACAGCGCTCACTACTCTGGTTGCAGCTTTCTACTCCTTTCTCACAAACAACTTTTAACGTACATGTGCTACCCTTCAACTCAGTTATGGTTCCACAGTTTTATTATCATGACTTTGAATTCAACCCTTGGTTTCCTGTGTCTATCAAAACAAGTTAAAGTTCACAGGAGGCCTAGCACTCCAGGATAATAAATAATGTAAGTTATAAACTGCCTAAAAGAGTTCTGGAAAGTATTTAAGAGAGCACAAGTAAAGATTGCCGGGACAATCCACTCTGGAACCGGTTTCTCTTTGTTAACTGAAGGTCCTTTTCAACATATTTGAAAATAATACTGTGGACACTAAATTTCTGCGAAACATACCAAAGGATATCTTCTACAAGTCTCCAAATATTCTCCTCTCTGCTCCCACCAATCTTTGTCTTGTTTAACTGATGTTTTCTGTTATTATCCTACTCAGCCACTACCATCTTCTTGTTCTGGGGATATTTCTCCTGATCAATGAAAGAAAACCTCTTTAAGTAACCAAATGGATTTTGAGATCAGATCACAAAGTCAGCCTAAAGCAACAGCAAAAAGGATTAATGAAGAGCCATGGTGGCGCAGTGGTTTGAATGCAGTACTGCAGGCTAATTCTGCTGACTGCTGGCTTCCCGCAATTCGGCAGATCGAATCTCACCAGACTCAAGGTTGACTCAGCCTTCCATCCTTCCCAGGTCGGTAAAATGAGGACCCAGATTGCTGGGAGCAATATGCTAATTCTGTAAAACTGCTTAGAGAGAGCTGTAAAGCACTGTGAAGTAGTATATAAATCTAAGTGCTATTGCTATTGCTATTACCCTGCCCTTGGTGTTATCTATAAGTCCTTCAGAAAACTCTCTAAAGTGGGGGTATTTTTTGCAAAAAAAAAGTATTTTTTTTTCAATCTAAATAGTCTTGAGTGTTTGTCTGGAAACATGCATAAAGTTTAATTTAAAAAAATGTATATTGTAACAAGTTCAACTGGAAAAAAGGTTCAAAATGACTTTTGGAAATTATTTTCCATTATTAATTGAAAATAACTCATCTCTTAATCTAAGCCTACCTCAGCCCCATCTCTCCCTTTTAGTACTAATTGGAAAGAAGAACACGGCTGGGGGCTAGGAAAACTAGCAATAACAACCCTGAGAATATTTTTCTCTGAGAATGTTTAAAAAGACTTAACCATTTATGAAATTAGATTGGAAGAGAGAGGGACCTCACTGTATGTAACATAATTCTTTTATATTTTTGCCAACTTTTTAAAAAACATTTATTTAATATTGTTTATCTTTACTTCTTCCTCTCTACTTAGGGCATCGCTTCAGTCAGGCAAACCATTTCAATGGTAAACATTTCCCTACTTCTCAGAGTATCAAATGAACAATAAATAGAAACATCCATAAGGGGAGGGTCACATTTGGTGTTTTCATGACTGATTTCATTTCTTTGCAAGCATTTTCTCAGGATACTTCGCATACGTTACGTTTATCTATTTTGAGGCACAACTAAGCATTTCGCATTTGCACCAGTGCGTATCATTCAGTATTTGTGTGGTTGATTGTTCATCAGATAACAATTATGTCCATTTTCTAATCAACTGCTGAAGACTGATTATTTCCTGTCAGCATTTTTACATGTGGCTGAACTGCTGATCACAGAATTCAAACACTTAAGTCAATGTAAGTCTTACTGTAAGTCTCCCTTATTGTGGTGTGCAAAATTCCTTCAGCCCTGCTGTGTTTCAAAAGCTGTTCATAATGGGCTGAAGCATCACTGGAAGTCGAAAAAACAAGCTCGCCTTTTCTGTGTTCACCTTTGAAATTTAATTATAGACATATTTCTAAGTATAGCAAATAGTCTCAAAAAGCAGCCTTCCCTTTATTACATGTACATCTATATTATGAGTACATTTCTATAATAAATAGTACATCTATACATCTACACAATATATCACTTTGTAATCAGTACAGAGTTAATGGGTTGAAAAGTTAAACAAGGTGCTTGAAGATACACGCTAGATTTGGCACTAATGAGCCAGCTCTTAACCTACATCTCTGACTGTTTGGTACAGAGTAATTTATGGATGAAAAATAATTGAATTCAGACTGATAAGACTTAATCTTGAAGGCATTCATAACCCCGCCAAGTTAGTTTTAACAAGAATGTTCAGTTCCATGCTACTGGAATCAGAAAGTTCATTGGCATCAGCAGAGCCAGCTAATTATCTTTAACATAAGACAGAGAGTCAGTCTTCTTGCAGCATTCCTTAACAAAGCATGTATTCTTCATGAAACACTTGCATATGTTATTCTCTTATTTTTTTTCTGACTTTATTAAGGATAATGCTTCCAAATAATTTTTTGTTCATTTCATTTACCAGAGAAGAAACGGGGG
>JANHFL010008907.1:0-18928 GCA_032468155.1 Oxyrhabdium leporinum | reverse complement strand
CCCAATTCCACCCTGCCCTTGCAGTACCATTGCTTCTGCCTGCCACCTGATTGGCTCGGGGCTATTTGTCCCATGTAGCCAAAGGTATGGTTCAATCAGGGTCTGGGTGAATGGGCAGAGGAGGCTGTGAATGGACTGAGGTGGGTGGCTGGAGGCAAAGGAGACGCGGTCAAGGTGGGGAGCCTAAAGTCTTAGACCCTCTACAACATACAGTGTAAGGACTGCAACAGTAACTATATAGGACAAACAGACAGAAGACTAGCAGAGCTTCATGAATGCCATCTAGCAGTCAGAAGACATGATGGAAACGCCTTGATTTCACAACATGTGGACAGATTTAACTATAGTTTCAGCTGGAAAATTATGAGCATCCTAGACCAAGCCAAGACCAACACTCTAGAGAATTCCAGGAAGCCTGGCAGTCAGACTCATAGAAATAAACAATATCTACATAGCATTCAAAAGAGACATCAAAAAGAACATAAAAAGACCAAAACATCACCTCACCAGCAGTCAACAGTGAGATAAGCAGGAATTAACACCAAGACTAATACTAGACCAATAATTGAAATAAACAATACCCCAGTCAAGGAACTGCCAATTCTGACAAGTAAAACACAGTCTAATCAAGGAACTACCAAGAACATTTCTACCAACACTGATAGAGTATGCCACTAGTATTTAAAAAGAGCAAACTCCTCCCCCTTCTAGCAATGATGACATTACTTAGTTTGATAACGAAATGTCTGCAACAAAAAAACCACGCTCAGCGAGCACCAAACACTCCACAGTAATCAGGAATATAAATTCAAATCTTCTCAGAATTATGAGAATGCAGGAGTACAGACATACAGATGTACCTGTACTTTGTTGCCAGAAAACCAAAATAATTGCCAAATGCATGGAATCTTTTAAAGTGGGTGATAGCTATCTCTGTGATCTCCTGCACTTCAGAATTTTCTGCAGTGTTGCTGATTTGCAAAGTCCTATAAAATTCTTTATTCTTTCAAACCTGTACAAATTGATCCAGTTACATTCCTGTTGTAAAACAGTTGCAGAGCAAAAAGCCTTGGCTTTTATTATCCTGCAAACAGAGCTTGCCAGCAGCGCTTCAAAAACAGTGCAAACAACTGGAAGATCTGAGTGTTGTTTCTGAGAATCCTATCACCCTGAAGAGCCAAGTCACAAAGGCAAGAGAAACAACAAACAGAAGAACCACAGAAAGGGAAGAGAGGCAAGATTGGAGGGCTGACACGGAGAAGGAAAGGACAGCAGGGGGGAAAAAAGGTTCAGAAAACAGAATCATTGAGCTTCCAGAAATTATACTGCTGCATAAATCTGATCTCTGTTGTTGATTGAGATCAGCTTTTGGTTATCAAGTTTTCAGTCAGTTTCTTTTTGGTTTTTATGTTTCAAATTTGGGAGTGTCTCTTTCCCTCCCCTTGGGTATGGATGCCTTACTGCAGCCTAAATGTAGGGATCATTTGAAAAAGCATAAACTATTACTTAGAGCCACCTACTCCTGTTCAAGGCTCTCCAAATGAATTTGTACTGTGATTTCTAGAATCCCAGCTACATCTAGAGATCATCAAGTTAAAGTGGGCTAGGAGAAAAGTTTCCCATAGTTTTGAATGAATTCTTTTACAGGTCTATGAGGGTACTTTTCTGTATACAATGCAGCAGGTCATGATTTAGAATAACACACATATCAATAACCTAGGACCCTTGTTTTACTGCCTGGCCGCTGAATGGGATATTATCAGAATTTCTAGAATTGAGAAGAACAAATAGAAATTTGTCTGTATTATTTTGAACTTGCATGTATGCAAGTACTACATACTAATAGTTGTATTTTTAAAAAAAACCACACAGCCAAAATAATTTTTAGGCCCCTTGAATTATAACTGGAGGTACATTTATGCAAGTATTATTATGCTATGGAAATCTAGGTATGTAAAAATGCTGAATTAGACTTTCAGTAGCAAATATTGAGGATAAGGATGGGTTCTTCTGCATTTTAACTAATTTTATTATATTCAAAGATGCATAGGTAATATACATAATTGAGTTTTGATAAATGCCTACACAATTGCTTCTGTATTTACTATAATTGATCAACGCCAGTCATCATTATATGAAAGTTCTCCAGACAAAGAGAGGAACAAAATAGGAACATAGTGCCATAATTGTTCTTACCAATTTCTGCTCTTGAAAGGTAATAACTTTGGACCTCTGGAAAATTAGCAGTTTCTCACCATGTTTCTTTTCCTTGCATTCAGAGCCAGCATAAAATTGCACTGATTGAAGGAGGCATAAATGTGTACCCCCTCACTATTGGAATGTCTATAATTTTGAATGCCTGTTGCCCCATGTAGAGTGGATAAGGAATGGAGAAAGTCTTGAGCTGAAAACACTTTCTGACATCTCATTTCCTGCGTGTTCAGTGTTGAAAAAATATGGCCTTTGGTACGGACAACAAAGTGTTGTTCACTTTAATGTAACATATCGTGGTTTTCTTCAAAACCACTGCCATCTGTCAACAGTGAATTGCTTTTTCTGGAGCCTATATTCTTTCATTTTGAATTCTGCCTGTAATATGACATTTTATTAGTGTTTTGGACCAACCTGCCATTGTAATTGCTTCTTATACTTTTCTTTGTTTATTTTGACCTTTGGGCCAAATGTTTCAAGCTCTTCTCTTAGCAGTCAACACAAATAGATTGTGTATTTTTCCCTACTATTTACTTCCAATGTTTGAATATCATCAAATTATTAAACTAATTAGATATCAAATGTTGGATATGATGGACAGTAGTTCAGTGATAATGCTTTTACCGTAATAAGATTTTATGTATAGTGTAGAAAGTTTTTGAATATCATTTATTACAAAGTGGCATTTTAGGTCAAGAGGGAAATTGGATTAAATGATATCATGCTTATCTGAGCCAAACTCCTTCAATACAAACAAAAATTAGTATCTGTGTAAGTCAAGGAGATTCCTGACTTGGCTAGATGCACACTTCACTTGAACAGAATTGATGGACTGCCTGCTAAAACACAGCAAGGTTATAGCATACTCTTGAAAGGAGACCAGGAAGCCTGTAATTGTGGAGACTGTCTGGCCAGAACAAAGAATGCTTATTCACAGGGAATATGCACATGTAAAGCTTGTAACAATTCTTGGTGGTTAGAAAGCTGATAAAAGTAATGAAGAGTTAGGCATCTTGCAGGCCTCAGCTAGAAGTTAGGAATAGAGATGGCCTGGAGCAAATAGAATGTGTATTAGATAACTCCTGAAGCATTCATAAGCCAAGGCTTAGGAATAGGGATGATTAGAGACCAATAGAATAATTGTTAGATCATTACTAAAATATTTATTAGGTGATATGTCTTATATATCCTACCTTATCCTGCCTTCTGTTTTAGTGAAATTGTATAAAGCTCTCTTAATTGTATTGTTTTCTTGGCATTTTGGCCAGGATCCCTTTTTCTTGGAGCGCTTCAAAGAAAGGAAACGAAACCTGCACCTCATGTCTGGTGTCCTTCATCGGCCCCGGCACCAGGCTCAGACCCGAATTGGGGACAGCAGAATGTTTAATTAAAGGAAAACAAATAGAGGTACTTTTAAAACTGTGTTTGTGTGTTAAATGATTAGAGTTACCTAGACTAGATAGGCATAGTTCCAAGATGAATAAGATGGATGGCTGCATGCAGGACCTCATCCACAATTTTCCACTATCTGATGGCCTCTATGTTGGAGCACAATTTCTATAATCTTCAATACAAGTATTTGATTTTAGAAAGCAGAAGTGGGATAATTAGTGGGGTAGTTATTTTATTTTTTTTCTCTGTATTTTTGTGGGACATTGCAAACACTTTATTTCCTGTCCCACTAAGAAAGTAGTGGGCCCTAGAATCCTATATTGGGGTTTGGGGTTTTTTTTTGCAACTTAACTAGAAACCCTTCCTAAGTGTCATATTTTGAAGTGGAACTTCAATGAAACATCAATGCAACATGCTAAAGTTAATTCCTCCCCAGAGTGCTTTTCCCAAAAGGGGCTTTATCTTAATTTTACAGGTTATCTACCTCTCTACATTATGCAGAAAGTGAAACTCCCAGGACATAAAATATTCATCACTGTTTGAGAAATGAGTGTTAGAAAACAGCAATGAATCCGTAAATTCTTTGGTGGCGGACTCAAAGGGCCCTCTTGGGTAGCATTGTGGTCTTTATTAATACCATCTAGCAAAATGCTTTAAAGGGAGAAAAAGGCCTCTGTCTGTGACATGGCTGAAAATCAAACTGCACTGAAATCAGCTTTATTAGACACACACTCTCAAACCAGCTGTCTTCCCTTTTAATTAGATTGTTCAGGATAGACAAAATTGATGGTAGGGACCCTGAAGGATTGAAATTGACCCAGGCCCCTCAGAAGGCTATATATTTATGTGGTTGCGTGGCTGAGTCATCTGCTATAACTCTCAGCAAACTGCAGCTACAATCTTCAGGTAGGATTCTCTCCGCTGAAAAAAAAATGCAGAGGCTTTGCTTCTTTAGCTTAATGTCCAGAAGCAGTTTGGCACTACAGCTGTGTATCATGTATCAGACTAAGCCCAAGTAGGCCTTGTTTAGGTTGGAGTTTGAGTGGTGCAAACCTATCCACTGTCACTTGTAAATCATGGTTTATGGTTTAATACAATAGGTGTACTCAGCCACCGGTGACCTCAACAGATTATAATTAAAACATCATGAAGTAGTGTGAAGTATGAATCCAGTGGCTGTTTTTATTTTTTCCTGACTGATAGCGCAGGAAAGTAGAATGTGGAAGCATTCAGTTTACTTCATAGTTAAAAGTATACAGCATATCACCAATAGATGGCTTACCACCAGATTCTTGCTGACTCCTGAGATCTTCAGTTTCATTGCTGAATGTTCACTGCAGGTAGTCCTTGACTTACAATCATTTGTTTAGTGTGCGTTTGAAGTTACAGCGGCATGAAAAAGTGGCAGTTTTCCCACTCTTATAACCGTTGTGGCATCCCCATGGCCATTTGATCAAAATTCAAATGCTTGGCAACTGGCTCATATTTATGACAGTTACAGCATCCCAGGGTCATGTGATCACCTTTTGCAACCTTCTGACAAGAAAAGTCAATGGGGAAGCCATTTTCACTTAACTGTATTACTAACTTAACAACTGCAGTGATTCACCTAGTAACTGGCAAGATGGGCCATAAAGTTGGGCAAAAGTGACTTAGCAACAGAAATTTTTTGGCTCAATTGCGTCATAAATTGAGAACTACCTGTATTGTGTGGGGTTTTTGGTTTGGGTTTTTTTTTGCAATTTTTGTTCATTGCTTCTAATTCTACTTTGTTCTGTGCCTGCCTTGGAGATTTCAGCTCTGCCACAATATAATTGTTTCAGGTTTTACTGTTTACATATTAGTAATAGAGATTTTGTTGAGAGAAGAAAGTGGGCGGATGGTGAAAGCTATGCCATAAAATTAACCACTTAACATCTAACTGTGTACCAGCATTGTGAAATGAAAACATAGAAACCATAATGGCCACATGAAGACATTAAAGATGGACAAACATATCCAAATATAATCTGTAAGTTATGCCCTCTAAGTTATGCACTTAGTATTCTATATACATATTTTGCATGTATCGTTCAACACTACAATATTCATTTTTTCAGTGTATAATGAAAGGCAAAAATAGCCTCTGAGTTTTAGGGAAACCTTTTATGCGGGTTGCCAAAATCTCAATGACTCCACTCTCTGTGTCTCATTGCTGCCATCTAATAATTCTCTGGATTTTCTCCTATCTCAAGGCGATCAAGAACTTCAAAGGGCTCTGCTTCCAAAATATGTACTGCTGAAGTGATGAGTGATTTGGGAGTGACAGCAAAAAGAAGGTGATAACAGAAAGTGATAACTTACTCCCTTCCTCCCTCCCCCCTTCCCTTCCCTTCCCTTCCCCACACGTGAGCTATTATGTTAGTGTTGCAAAATCCTAGATAAGCATGACAAATAGAAAGAAAGAGGTGTATAATATTTAAAAAAAAATTGCATTTAAGATATAATGTCCTTCATTAAGCAATCGGTTTTGCTAAAAAGTTTAGTTGCCTCTGGCCTTAAGACAATTGCTTCTCTATATTCCTGCTCCTTATTGTGCAACAAAAGTTACCTAAGGAATGAATGAACAATGAATTTCTTCAAATGGATTGGTTGTTGAATGGAATCAGATCCAGACTTGTAAATGATGGTCCCAATGGAAAGAATATATAGAACTTTAAAATAAAAAGTGTTCATGTGTGCAACATATGCCACATTGCATTGCCGTTTTTTCTGAATAAAAAGGTCATGTAAATCAATTCAGCTTTAAGCAAGACACTGAGAAATATCAACTACATAGATCTTTCAAGTGGAAGACATGGACTTGTAATCAATATTGGTTTCATTTAATAAAATGTCCATGCTGGATTAAATTCAGAGATTGTTAATGCACCTGAGAGTTACAGATCTACTAATTTAAAATTCTAATAAGAAGTGGATCCCTTTTCACCTGTTCAACATTGCATGTGTAGCCATCATCTGAAGCATGTGCTGTAGTCCTCCCAATTGAGATCACATCCTGACTGTGTGTGAGAATGGTTAGACTGGTTCACCCAGAAGATCTAGAAATGAACTGCCAATAATGAAGCTACCACCACAGGCAAACTCATTCCTTATTCAAAACATTGATTAAGTATTTGGGAAACTTTGTCTCTTTGAGGCTAGAAAATGGCTTCAAATTAATTGTTATGTTATTAAGTTATTTCTTTCTAGAATCTCTCTCTTCAGGGATAGATTTTCATTCTCTGCTCAACCAAACATTTCTTCAGTTTTTGCTCCCCAGCTGTTCTTTGTCATTTCTTTATTACCTGGCCAATATTCTAAATTGCCAATAGCTGTATGACAAAGTATCAAGCAGAATTATGGATCCATAAAACCGGCATGCATTTGTGATCTCTGTCCCAAACCCCATTCAAGTACTGGATATTCACAATTTTGCTTCTATAAAACTAAGCTATTTAATTTGTTTTTGTGGCTGCAGTCCAATTCACTGTGCAGAGTTGGTCTATTGAGTAAACATGCACAGGATTGCCATGTAATTGAATATGTCCAATTTAAAAAAAAAAACATTTTACCTGATAAATTGCACCCTGGTGTCAAAGCAGTAAAATGAAGTTAGGTATGACTATATATTTAAATTTGTCTAACATTTCTGATATTTTTGATAATAGCATAGACAAAATACAATGTTTCCTTTGGCTTTACCATTTGCATATAATCAGATGCCCAAGATCTAATTTATTGAGGCAGAGTCTGGTGGCCAAATTAAGGAGTTTCTCCCACCATCGCCATTTCTTCCAAACTTCTTCTTTAACTCTTTTAATCCATGTATTTATTTATCTATCTGAGACCATGCATTGATTTGAAAACATCTCCATTCAATCTCCATCAAATTAATTGCTATTTTATGATTTACTTTTTCCTCTTGTTTGTTTTTCATAATGAAAAGCTACATGCTGCTTATGGAGTAGGCAGAAAAGTGCCATCTGGATTTAAATGAGTTTATTGTTTTCTGTGCTTTTCTGCAATGATACTTGGGTTGCAACACCCCAAATAATTAAACTTCCTCATCTGATCTTATTAGTTCATCTAGTACATCACACTCCTATGCAGATTCTCCAGAGAAAACAAAGCAAGAATAGACTCACTTGTTAACTTAGCCTGATTATACAAATCAAACTAGGGCAAAGACACCACAGTTGCCTTAAAATCTGTGAACTATTTTGCAATAAAGGGCAGAATTGTACATTTATTCCTAAACAACCAAATATTTTAGAACTATCCACATACCTGCCATATCTATCAGTTTATCTCTTGGCTGACTCATAACAGTTGCAGTCACTAAGTAGAAAATGGTTTGGCAATTGCCATTCCCTTTAATATTTGTGAGTGAAGAACATTCTTTTCTTCACTTGAGAGAAAATGGTTAGAAAGCAGCGTTTAGAGCAGTGTTTTTCAAGCCAGGCATGTTTAAGATGGGTGGACTTCAACTCCCAGAATTCCCAGCCAGAAAATGTAAATTATTATTGTTATCTGTTGGAGATTTCAGCTCAACATCAAATAAGAGCCCTTATTTGATGGTGTGCTCCTGAACCTAGGTAGAATGCTGAAATAATACTGGATGATTAAATAGTAGTAGAACCTGTTAAAAAGACAAATATCTTGGATGTGGAGTATGGGCTTTTCTATTTAAGTATGAATGCTCATAGACTTTAATTCTATTTGAAGCAAAACATGGATTTTTTTTTAAAGAAATTCAGTGGATAGAAAAACGTCACAAATCTCTTTAACTGCATCTTAGAAGAAGCAAAGGGAGAGAAGGGAAGTTGCCCTTTCTTTTAAATACAGGGAGAGATTCATTTAACTTACATGAAGCCAGATCAAAAGCACACAGAGATGTGTATAAACACCCTTCCGCTGAGTCATTTTTCACCATTTAACTTAGTAGTCAAAACATTTTATGAGATCCATCTTACCAACAGTTTTGTGAGTTGGCCATACTGGGTTTCCAAGATGGCAGCTGTAGCCCAATGCATTGGGAAGGAACCAGGTTGCTTATTTGGAGGACTTAATCAATTGGGAAGTCTTGCAAGAATAATTGAATAATTCATTAAATTTATGTGCCTCCAAACTCCCTCTACTCTGGGCAGTTAACGATTTTTTAAACAAGAAACAGTACAAAAACATGAAAACAACAAGAGGTGGCAGAGAAAATAGTTCTGGTTGGGGACAAGGAAGAAAAGGAGCACAGTCTTCCTCAGCCAAGGCCTCCAGGACCCTTCAAAATAACAGTAAAATGGGGGCTTTTCAAATCTTGGGGAGAACCTCATTCCAGAGAGCTGGTGCTGCTAAAGAGAAGGCTTGTTTCCAGGGCCTTGGTATTTGGTCTTGTTTAATCAATCAAATTCAAAGTGTCCCAATCGTGCCTGACCAAATCAATTCTGCAGATGCTATAAGACAGGGGTCTCCAACCTTGGCAACTTTAAACCTGGTGGACTTCAACTCCCAGAATTCCCCAGCCAGCTTTGCAAAGCTTAGAAAAGCTGGTTGGGGAATTCTGGGAGTTGAAGTCCGTCAGTTAAAGTTGCCAAGGTTGGAGACCCCTGCTATAAGAGAAGTAACCAGATAGCACTTAGACTTATATGCCGCTTTACGGTGCTTTACAGCCTGTCTAAGCAGTTTACAGAGTCAGCATATTTCCCTCAACAATCTGGGTCCTCATTTTACCCACCTCGGAAGGATGGAAGGTTGAGTCAGCCTTGAGCCTGGTGAGATTTGAACTGCCAAATTGCAGTCAGCTGGCAGTCAGCAGAAGTAGCCTGAAGTACTGCACTTTAACCACTGTGCCACCATGGATCACTGTGGTTCATGTAGGGAGGAGTTTATAGGTAATGATTAGCATCTTGCTTCACACCCAGAAACAAATTGGCAACCAGTGTAGCTTGCAAAGCAGAGGTGTTGCACAACCATGTCCATCACTGCTTAACTGAAACTTGGCCTCCAAGTGCAGCCCTGTAAGGAACACATTATAGTAATCAAGCTGTGAAGTGCCTAGGGAATAAATGACTTTCTGAAGCCCCCTGCTCCCACTTTAGGATAAGGCACAACTAGCATATCAGATGAAGTTGGGCAAAGGTCCTTCTGGAAACAGGTGCCATGTGCTCATCATATAGGAGCTGGGAGTCCAGGAAAAATCTCCAAATTATCCCAAAGGTGCTTTTTCAGGAGGCAACTGGACTTTCTTGTTTTTTCTTTTCCTGAAAAAAGCACCTTTGGGACAACCCTGACATGGATGACTGAGAATCTCTACAGATGTCCAAATTATGCATCATTCCTGAATGGGGAAGTGCCACCCCATTCAAGGTCAAAGTTGAAACATCCCCAGATCTGACCACTCCAAAAACCCACAAGTACTGGGTCTTCATAGGACTGAGCCAGAGACAGTTCTTTCCCATCCAAACCCACATTCCTTCCATTGGGACAGAACCACAGTTGCTTTACTTGACTGGTCCAGTGTTGAAGGATATAAGTGGATATCATCAGCATATTGATGATACCAAAATCCAAACTGGCAGATGACCTCACCCAGTGGTTTCATATAGATGGTTAAAAAAAGGAGAGGGGATAGAGAATAGAACCCAGCAGTATCCCAAAAAGGAAGGGATTATGGAATGCTCACTCCCCACAAACTAACATTGATTAGAACTGGTCCTGGAGAAAAGAACTACTGCCCTCAATCCCCAACTGATTGAGACAACTCAGAAGTATTTCATGGTCAACGGTATCAAAAACCACTGAGAGATCAAGGAACAAAGGGAGGGATACCCCTCTGCTATCCTGGCTCTGCTACAAGACTTTGACAAGTGGTTCCCAGACTGTCTCAGTACTAAATCCAACCTGAAATTGATGTAGATGAATTCTTGCCTCCAAGTTCTCATCAGCTGCAAACTGACCACCTTTCCCATAAAGGGAAAATAGAGAATGGTCAATGGTTATTGAAGACTGGAGAAAGAATATAAAAATGTAATGATACACAAACACTGAGAGCTTTTTGCTTTGAGCACTTCTCTGCTTTGTCTATCAAATCAAGTTGCTCAAATGACTTCTTTGAGATGGGTTGTTTGACATCCTTATATTATTCTTCTATTTCTGTGTCATGGCTATCAACCTCCCAGGAGATCACAAGTCCTACAGGTGACAATATCTATGAAATTGTTTCATAGGATTATCTACCTCCTGGAGTCCTGGAAGAAGTCCTGGTAGAACAAACATCTAGCAATGATAGGAATTAAGCCTGAACCCCTAATCCCAACCTGGCATTTTTTCAGTTTAACACTTGGTGTTTGGAGGGCATTGCATAAAGGGGGAAAAGACAGTGGTGAGTGGACCAATTACTGCTCTAAAACAGCCCCACAGCAAATCAGGTGAGGGCTGCAACACAGCTCAGCTTTCTTGCAGAAGGCAAGCTGTGGAGTACATACCATTTATGTTGATATATATTCCTACTGGAAAGTCAAAGGCAGAAAGAAAACACATCTGGCCCCAGAGAAAGTACTCTTAGAGCAAAATTACGTCTCTGCTCATCTTGGGTGGATCATTCTTGACAGACATGCATCAGATTATTCTATCAATGCTTAAATCCAAGGCATAGTTCTATGGAAGTAAGTTCTGTTAATTATCACGAGATTTGTTCCCAAATCAATATTCCCCAAACTGTAGCCAGATAAATGTTTCTCCAAAGCTTTGGGCTTTTTGTTTCTGGTATTCCATTTAACCGATGAGGGGAGTTCATTTTTCCTTTCTGCCTGGGACATAGGCATCTAGAGCTATTTTCTTTAACAACAGTAATGGAAAGTAAATGGATTGCTGGCAATTGTGGAGACTTTACACAAAAAGAAACACATTCTTATCCAGCATTGATTGCTATTTTATAGTATTAGCTGATCCCTGCTGTGAGAATGGAGAGAATCTTCATTGTTATTCAACAATGTTTTCCTGTGAGTTTCCTTTCTTGTTAAATGTATTTTTTCTTTTGTTCTAAGATGGCTTAATGCTCATTATCCTTTATCTGATTTCAATTATTATAAATTTCAAGGCAACACTTCTTATATCTCTTTTATATTCTTTTTGACTTTTCCCATGGTATGGCACTGACAACTAATTTTATCAAACATAGTGGCATTTCTATCTAGGAAAATATGCAGAACATTATAATACTACATTATTTAAATTTCCTTCTGCTCATCTTCCATAAATATCTTGCAGGAAATGAGTCAAGATACTTTAACTCTGCATTATTCATTCAATGAAATTATTTGTGCATGAGTTTTTCTTAGCTACTCTACTTTTTCATTATTAAGATTAAACTTCTGGATCAAATCTGTTATTTCCGACCTATTGATTATAACTATGATCTCTTTTAGTGGTAAGCCCTTGAACATCTCTATTTTGAAGGCATCTTTCTGAATATACAGGTAGTCCTCAATTTACAACAGTTCATTTAGTGAAAATTCAAAGTTACAACGGCACTGAAAAAAGTACATTTTTTCACACTTATTATTATTATTATTATTAAAATTAAATTTATATACCGCCCCATTCCAAGGACTCGGGGCGGTTCACAACTTAAAACCCGTTTTAAAACCCCATTTAAAATTAAAACCCATAAAAATTAAAACCAATTTAAAAACCCCTCAGTCAGGAAAGGCAATCAAGTAAACAATACCCCAATCAAACAGCCCAACCAAAGAATCACCAAGAACACCACTCCTCAATCAACACTGACAGGGCAAGACACTAGAATATAAACTGGAAGCAAATCCCCCTCCTTATTAGTACTGATGATGTTATCTAGTTTGGGTAATGAAACATCTGCAAAAAAACAAGCAAGCTCAGAGAGCACCAAGGACCTTTCACTATGATGCTGTACCTGTAAATTTTGACCCCAGATTCTGCGTCTACCAACCCAACCCTCTCTTTTAATACTATGTCAAATGACAATCTTTGTTCAATTGGGGGTCATCTACTCATTGATTTTCCTTTAAGGCCTAATCACACATCCCTCCCCCATTTCTTCCCAGTGCGTTGCTTTTAAAGGCCATTGATGAAACCAAGTGTTACTTTTTAATGGAATCCGTATGCCTGGTTCGTTTTTAATCCTCAGGCCAACACAAAGATGTATTTATTTTTTGGTCCTGCAAAAGAAAAATTAAAAAAAAAAAATCTGGGGACCTTTGACAACAGCCCTGACAGCTGTACTAATCAAAAAAGCAAACGAGACCACAGCAGACGATTTCTCTGACCATATAATCAATTTTCCACTCAATGCATTGTTCATTCGTGGAGACTTTAATGCTAGAATTGATTTGAACAGCCATTACAGAAATATTTAAGTCAAAGGGCGTGCAATCTTTATTTATGTATTTGTTTGTTTGTTTATTTTAGCATGACCGACTGAAAACGTGTATGGATATGTGGATAAATCAATATGCATGATTCACATCTATATTTTTATTTTATTTTTTTTAAAGAATGTCCGAGGCTCACGTCCTGCTCATATAGCAAAGCATTAATGGTCTAGTAACTATCCGTTTGCAAATGAAGGGACTAGAACGATCATAAGATGATCATTCAAATGTTATAAAATATACCCCAACTTGGGTTAAGAAATCATTAAAGCCTTCTATGGAAGAAAAAAAAAGGATTCAGTATCGAAAAAAAAGGATAATCTTTGATGCCAAATTCAAAATTACTCTGGGCATCTTAATGTACTATTGCATGTTAATAAACACATGTTTATTAACTACTGACAAGGCAAGCAGAATTTGGCCCACCAGTCTGTATAATGGGGAAGTATTTAAAAAAAACAAAACATTTTTATTAGGTTATCGAGTATTATAAAATACAAAATAAAAGCAAGTAAGAAGACAGGGAGAGGGCAGGGAAAAGGGGCAAAGAAAAGTGAGGAAGAGTAGGGAAAGAAAAAGAAGCATTGATTTCTGACTCTCTCTGTTACACAAGTATAAGGCATTAACAACAAATCACAACTTTTTGTTTCACCACAATAGTATGAGACAGCCCTTTCTACAAAGGCCTATCAATCTAATCTGTAAAACCCAGAATCAAAGGTTTATTCTTTCCCACATCAAGTATGAAGTTCAGAAGCAGTTTCCATGTAGAAACAAAGGTACTTACGTTCTTTTTTTTTCTTTTTCTTTTTTGAGCGGAAAAGTCAATTTTGCCATTTCAGCCAACTCCATCAGCTTCTGCAACCATTCTTCTACAGTAGGAATTAAAGGGGGAATGGGGAAATCTTAACAATATCTCCAGTGTTCCCAGTTCTAAGTAGAGAGATAAGGAATTCACCCCAGCAAACCACTCCATGCCAGCATGATGATGATGATGGCTGGTTGATTGCAACCCTGGCGATTCCTCATTGCCAACAACTCTTATTATCAACCCATGGTTCTCCAGCCATTGACCAGGTACAAGAGAGGGTTTTTTTAAAAAAAATCTTGTTTGTACTGAAGCAAACAGGTGTGGTGGGTGACATTTTCAACCACATTGGAGATAAAAGGGCATCTGACTGAGACGATACTTAAGGCAGGTATGGCCTCCTGATATTCTGGTGGACACCGGAAATGACATCACTGGAAGGAGTGGAACTGTGGCCTTCTTGCCCTGAGTCCCTGTCCTGTCAAAAGTAGTGCCATGTCAAAATGACTGAATTTCAATATATTTTATAATGTTATTGTACTATGAACATGGTAATAGAAGCAGTTTCTCCTCACCATACAGCTCTTAATCTTTCAAAAAAATAAATAAATAAGGAAGGAGGCTATGGAGCTGCCAAGGAGTGCATTTGACCAATGAGAAATCTATTCCTATTCAGAGAAATCAAGATTCAGAACATCTGTAAAGACTCCTAGCATCTAGTTACTGCTTTTATCTCTCAAAACGTCTGCTTAAGAAAACTCTGCACTTAGGCAGGCTTTCCACAAGTCTCTTCTCCAAGATCAACTTAGTTTGTTCATTCATTCATTTGTTCATCCATCCATCCATCCATCCATTCTTCCATCCTTCCATCCATCCATCCATCCATCCATCCATCCATCCTTCCATTACTCAAGATTTATCCACTCATCTGAGTTCATGTAAAAAGCTAAAGTAAAATGTACTAGTTAGTTCATTCAAGTTCCATGGGCTTATGAACTCACCTTGGGTCTAAGATCCTAAAGTCTGATGGAGAATGATCAGGAGGTGAAGATCCTAAGTGGAATTCCATGATAAGGAGAATGTAGGAAATTGTTAAGTACTGTTCACTTTCTGGTAGTAAATAGCAGGCTTCTCCTGATGAACAGTGGAATTTCAAGTGAGTGTCTTAACTACCTTAAATTAAACATTGAGAAAGAGAAGAAACTAGGAATGTGGGCTAGCTGCACTGAAAAGTCCCTTTGCTGCTGTTTTGATCCACAAATCAAAAATCTCTGCCAAGACAAAACATGACACTTGACACAACTGTGCTCTGAGCTTCTAGGCTTCATTTGCTGCTCCTCACAGGGAAAGACCTTTATAATTAAAATCTGTAAACCCAGGAGTCCTCTTTTTATTATTATTTTGAAGAAATTAATACTGTTAAGGAGTGCTGCTGGGATCATAGTATGTGGGAAGCTATTTACTACCTCTCCTATTTGGGAAACTCCTTAATAATTATAAATACAACATTACTTAGAATGAATAAATGTGTAATAGCCATTTAGTTGGCCTTCTCAATTATTCTGTAGGGTTTCCACCTCTTGTAGTCTGATATCATCTTAAAGAGGAGATTGCAGGACAAGTCAAAGTGGACAAGTTCCTGGTTGTTAATAATCATGGAAAATCATTATGAGACTATAAAGCTGTTCCTTCTCCAGGGTAGAAATTTAAAGCTAAATCCTTCCAGAAGGAGATCTGCACAACTTGAGTACTTCTAATGATCAAAACCCATCTACGTTCCTCAATAATTGCTTCTGCTGTCAACATATTCTCATAATTAGGCAATTGTTTCTAATGTTCAATCCCAAATTTGTCTTTCTATAATGCTCTGTGACAATGGTTCTTTGTCCCATAATCTGTGGTGACAGAGAACAGGTTTTGACCTTCTTCTGTCTGATATCTCTTCAATGATTTAAACATTTTGGTGTTCTCAGGTTTCTCAGTTTCCTATTGGATGACTTAGACTAGTAAAGACTAGTTTTCAGCTAGGTGAGAGTCTACTGTCAGCATTCTGAGTGATGCTTCAGAATTGACATCTAGCAGATGATTCCAAGAAGTACAGGTTGCCTTCCATCATAAAAGAGACAACACTTTCCCCTTTTCTTTGATTTTGCTTATATACAGATAATGGAGCATGGTGGCTTGTGTGGTTAGGATGCTCGGTTGGAAGTGAGCAAGCCCACATTTGAGACCAGAGTGCTGCCATGAGCTTGGGTGAGCTCCCGTCCTCTAGCTCTAGCTTGGGACATGAAAGAAGCCACCAACTGGGCATCCCTTGGGCAATGGTGATGTCAACAGCTATTTTTTTTCAAATGAGAAGCACATTGGTGTTTCTGACATGAATGTGATATGATATATTGATATATATTGAAAGTAAAGTCCTTGCTGGAAATTTGCTGATACTTTAACCTCCTCCTTAATGAATTGTATTAATCAGAATTATTCTTGGGATTAATCAAGTACAGAGAACCCAGAGATCAGTTTCAAGTAGCTCAATAACTTTTAATGTCCTTCTGATTTTGATTTTAATCCTTCTTAAAATGGGGTAGCCAAAATTTGATGAACAACTTAAGATGGGGGACTGGCCACTGCTACAAATAAAGTACAAATACTTCTACTGATGCAGCAAAATTATCTCTGTCTTTTGCTTCTATAATCACATTGTACTGTGTATTCAAATTCATTTTGTGATCCCACTTCAGTATTCTTTTCACAAGTGATATCGCCAAGTCAATATTTCTCCTCCCATACCTGAGCATTTGATTGCTGCTCCTCAGAAAAGAATTTTGCAATTGCCTATATTCAATTTAATTATTTTCAACATATGTTTCTAATCTACTAACATGATTTTCCTACCAATATCTGGGAGTCCAGCCAAGCAATGGGGTGCTTTGGAATCTGATAAGCATTTCTTCTACCACATGACTCAATACAGTATTTGAATGGTGCAGTGGCCTAGAGGTGAAGCTCTCACCTTACAATCAGGAGGCTGTGAGTTCAATTCTAGGTAGTGGCAGATATTTCTCTCTCTGGGCACAATGAGTAAATATCTGCTACGAACTCTGCATTGACGACAGGAAGGGCATCCGGCCAGTAACAACTCAGCTCCATTCAGTTGCCCCAACTTCACCCCAATGCAAGGGACTACGAGGTCATTAAAAGACCCAAAAAAATGACTGGATACATTATTTAAATGTTGGACTACTGGATTCAGGAGGGAATCAAATAGAAATTCAACAAAATCATTCCTTCTGAACAAAAAAGTGGACTCATGTGGTTGAGGTCCTCTTCCTATGCATAATATAATGAGTTCTTTCCTAATGCTATGCAAAAGCCAAGAAATTGTATGTTCTCTTTGAATCCTATGGACAAGTCTGCTAGGGAACATAAAACAGTGAGAGTACATTTGAACTTGGAGGTGCAGTGGCCTAATGATTATGATGCTAGGCTGTTGACTGGAAGGTTGGCAGTTTGAAACCCAAGGACCACAGGACAGAGTGAGCCCCAATTCCCATGAAAGCATGCAAATGCAAGTAGATAAATAGGTACCACTTTGGTGGGAAGGTAACTGCATTCTGTGTACTTCGGTGTATAGTCATGCTGGCCACATGACCATGGAAGCATCTTCAGACAACACTGGCTCCCTTGATTAAGAAACAGAGATAGTCCTTTGTCCTTACAGAGATGAGCAGCATCCCTTACAGCCAGACACAACTGGGCAGGGAAAACTTCTTTACCTATATTTAAACTAAAACCTTCTATGTCAACATTGGGACATTATTAGATTCATCTTTCATCACCTTCTAAGAGAGTTAAACAGTGGCATCGATTAGTAGTATTGCCTCTTGTCCATCCAGTTCTGTCTGAAGTGGTGCAAACTTGACAGTTAATTTCCTATTTGCTTTTAGAGCTGTAAAAGATACTCTACGAATTGTGTACTAATATTAAATGCAAATCTGATAAGGTAGCAACAGATTTACAGGGTTGCAAATTTAGCTTACTTCTGGTTTTCTATGCTTTCGCCATTTTATTTCTCACATTTCAGGTCTTAGAAGGAGAAATGGTGAAATAAGGCTCCAAGAAGAAGCATAATTCAGTGGCTAGCCTCCTGGATGTGATGAGAACATAATTCACAGGTGATAGATAACAGAAGGTAATTTTATGGTTACTAAGAATGAGTTTGCATTTGTTGAGAGAGTTGCTATATAAATTTATAGATCTATTTGGTATGTACAGCATTTTAAATTTTAGTGGCAGTACATGAAATGGTGAGGGAACAACACGTATATAGCAGAGACAGAGACCCTTTTAGGAGCCACTTACAAAATGTTCTGTAATTCAGCATAAAATAGGTTCAGCCTGTTCTTGCAAGCTAATTATAAATCATGTTCCCAGGAAAGAAAGATGTTATTAAGTATGAAGTGTCTGTGTGTCTGTGACATTGTGCGGTAAATAAATAGGTTTTTCTCTCATCCTCTAATTGTTTGGGTCAGACTAAAAAGTTGAGGAAGGCAATGTTTTGTCTTTCTCATCCAAAATTATTAGTTGTTTTTCTTTAAAAAAAATATTACACATGCACTAAATTCCTGATCAGTATTTTAAAGTATTATCTGAAGTCGGCTGATAAACCATCATGTCCTCCATTTTCTTCTGTGAAGCTCGATGATGTGAAGATATGAGAATACAGTAGAATTGGGGAACCAGAAACGGTAGTCAAAACCATAAAAATGTCCCTCTGCACTGGTGTGACCACGCTTGGAATACTGAATTTAGTGTTGGTCACCATTTTTTATTTTATTTTATTTTTGTATTTATATACCACCCCATTCCGAAGACTCAGGGCGGTTCACAGCTTTTATTTAAAACAATACAGAATACAAATTTAAAATTAATTAAAAAGAATTAAATTTTTAGCTGTGCCCCGTTTAAAAAAAAATTTTAAATTTTTTTAAATATTAAAACCCCGTTTAAATTAATTAAAAAGCTTTAAAAAACCCCTCAGTCAGGAAAGGCTTGTCGGAAGAGTAGGGTCTTCAGCTCCCGGCGAAAGGTC
>JANHFL010008906.1:24894-37730 GCA_032468155.1 Oxyrhabdium leporinum | reverse complement strand
AAATATAAAAATCCTTTAAAACCCCGTTTTTAAAACTAACCCCTAAAAATTTAAAATCCATTTAAAAACCCCTCAGTTGTATACATTCATGGGTAGATTAAGTTGCTTACCACAGAACTCTTCATCCGAGTGATCCCCACAGTTGTCAACGCCATTGCACTTCCAGTCTTCCATAATACAGACTTTGTTCTTACATTGCCACTGTCCGACTAAGCAGCTACTGGGTGAGCAGTTGGTTTCATCCGAGCCATCTATGCAGTCCACATGATTATCACATACATCCCATGGATCGATGCATTGATTGTGGCTCTGGCATGGAATTTTTTTCTCTGCACATACTAAATTAAAATGATAATATCAGAAAAGGCCATTTCCCCCCCTCCTCATTCATTATATTTCTGGCATAAAGTGGACTGCCCTGATTTCTACTACGAAGCAAACTTTGTAATGGTTGCATTAGAGAGGTCTATACCTTTTTCAAAAGAGGTGAGGAAAGTTCCTTTTGCCTGTCCAAGACACTTTCACACTTTTTTCTTTGAGAAATGTTGCATCTCAGTTTTCATAACTCCTAACCAGCATAGCCAACATACCTAAAAGATACCACGCTAAAGAGGCCTGTATTATCATCTATAGCTAACAATACACCTTCAGGCCAAAATTCCAGTTGCAATTCATGTCCCTTAAAATAACATTTACCCTCACCTTCGTGAATGGAATATGCTTCAAGATGTTTAAGATGTAGCAATCAGAAAAGCTGCATAGAAAGTGCAAACTACTTTTAGTTTCTTCACAAGAGTCACAATGTTGGACACATCCAAGGTTCTAAATGTTAATTAGCAGGGCAGAAGTAGCCGAGGCATGAAGATACCTCCCTCAGCAGCCTACTTTAGTTTCTAGAAAAGGGAAGTCCCTTCTAAAACTATCTCCTCAGCAGTCATTAAGGTTAAACTCAAGATTAATAACAAAAAGATATGACACACCTGAGTAGCCAAGATTCAGAACAGAAACGGACAATTTTCAAAGGAGGAGAAATGAATAATAAAAAACCCTTAAGTTTTTGCTTAGATTAACACCCTAATTACCTCCAAGAAACAACTGCTTTTTGATGACATCACTGCATCATTACCTTTCCTTCCTACATTTTTTTTGCCAACAAGAAATTGCCCACTGATTGAGAAAATTCTTTTTGCAGTTTGTACTAAGGGGATTCCAATATTGTAAACTTTTAGTACTGAATGCATTAAAGCACCACAGACATGGTGACCACTGTTGGGACTCTGCATTTTGAATACTTTTCCTTGGCACAGGAAGTCTTAATTTTCTTGCCTCTATACAATATCATGGGGCAGACCGTGTTTTCTAGTCTGTCATCACTGTTATTTCCTAGTATTTTTCTATGTAAACTGTTGCTCTGCTCTGTCTTTACAGTAACAGAGGGTATACCATGCAGGTTCTATGCTGCAGATTCAAAAGCTAAAGTCACCACATCCACCATAAAGCAGTTCCTAGCATAAAGATGATTTTTTTTTCACACAAGTATCTGTCTGCAGAATTCTTTTTACAAACATAATTCTCCAAATTGTATTTTTCTCTCTACATATACTTTATAGTTTATGATACAGCTACCTGCCTTTTTTTCCAAATTATACCTTGTTATCTGTGTGTATGCTGCTATTAAACATACATACCACAATTCTCTTCATCCGAACCATCCAGGCAATCGCTGGTACCGTCACAACGCCACTTAGCAGCAATACATGATCCATCTTCACATTGCCAGGCATTTGGATCACCACCACATTCTACCACTACAAAGAAAGAGGAACAAAAACGGGCTTAATGGTTTCACCTCTTAAATTCGCCTCTAAGAACTGCTCTACAGAAACTTTCCCCAATAGGATATCCCCTGGTGGACTGGGACAAACCTATTCAGAATTCCCAACTCCTGGAGATGCTCTTTCCTGCATACACCACAGAACATGGCAAAAGTCATAGCAGAATAAAGACTACTAACGTTAGAAAACTATTCAGCACCTTGCTTTGCAAACTCCGCTTCAGCTTTTTCACAATTAATGATAAGGCAAAATGTCAAATTCAGAAGTTCGAAATGGTTTGGATAACTACCCCAAACTACTAGCTATTAGTCATGCTGGTCTGGTATGTTGAATTTATAGTCCACTCCAGAACATGTGGAGGACAGACACCAGGTTAAGCAATTAACATTGCTTGTCTTACTTTGATCACTCCTATCAGATAAAGGGGCAAAAGTCTATGGAGATTATTACATTGCTTTACAGTTTGAAATTCCTAGATAAGGAGATAGTCAATCAGCACCATACTGGTTATAGCTGATGGCAGATGAAAATATCTCAAGAACAACAGATTAATTTTATCCAGAATTTATTTGAAACATTAAACTTGGAATTTATTTGAACAAGGCATGGAATGAGCATCTTTTCCTTTCAGGTTCCCCACATATGTACAATAATTCATTTCCTAGGAAGGTTGGCCCCTATTTATCTGGGGTTAAATGGAATGCCTTAAACACCTGGTCTGTGACATATAGATGGAAACCAAAAATATTGCTTTTGGGGAGGTACAGAGTTAGCTAACTAAAACGAGCAAATTTAGGCATGGGCTAGCAAGAAGCAGCAGACATGGGCCCAGGTTGGAAAAAAAACCCAAACACATGCTATTCAACTAAGAGCAATTAAAGATGCTTGCAGTGGCTGCTCCTCACCCTTTCAACTTGTATATGTTGAAATAATACTAAGCAATATACAGAACACTTGCCTTAATTCTACTACTGTTCTTACCTAAGTAAATAATTGCAAGTATTACCAAGCCAGGACTAGGCAGTTTTGTGCTTGTGTAAACTTTGTTTGGGGCTTCCTGGTTTATTTACTCCAACCAAAAAAAAAAACCCCCAGGCATGCAAAAAAAGCAGAACACCAATCTCCGCTTTCCCTCTTTGTACTATATTTCAGAAGTGAGCTGCCGCAGCCCCAGTATTTTGCCTGATGTGCGCTTGTTCCTTCCCCAGCCTCAATATTGTGGTATATAAATTAGCCACCATCACTCCCTTTTGCAAACCACCCACAACTACTTTATCAGAATTAATAACCTATCAAAAATCCCAGCATTGGCTCCACATTAAAAAGATTGCCCCCACCACCACCTCAAAATCTGGTACTTTTCAAGTCTGTGCCCAAATGTTTATTTCTTAGCCCTCAACTGCGTGGAATGCCTTTGAAGAACTTACCACAAAGTTCATCTGAACCATCAGGGCAATCTTGTTCTCCATTACAAAGCCATGAGAAAGGAATACACTTATCTCCACAAACAGCTTGTAAGGTGGCATTACAAGGTTTTCTATCTGGAAGAACAAAAGCACAGAATCAGAAAAGTCAGCCTAGACCACATAACATTTCAGCCATGAGTACATGATTAAGAAAGTTTAAAAATCCATACTGAAATGTGGCCCACTGGTCAGCTAAATCCAGAGAATCACCATTTCCATCGTAGCAATCCATTTTATTAATTAGTAAAATTAATAGTAGCTATTCTGACTGAGAATTACAGGTATGTAACTGTCCCCAAAGGCCTGGATGAAGAGACACTAAAACTTGGAGCAGTCCAATTACAAATATTTCTATGCTGTTGTTTGGGCATAATGCTATTTGAAATGTATTTGGACACACCTGGCCCTTCTTAAAGCAACTCTGCTTTTCCTGGAGGCACAGCTGCCTCCCATGCAAAACAAGGCCTCTGATTTAAGGTTAACAGTTAATGCAGATAAACATCACACTCCAAATCAGAGTTTGCCCTTTGAATCAGGATTTCTGCACAGCCATTTTTCTGAAAACTATCAATACAGGAGGCATTCAAAAAAAGATCTAAACAGCAAGCCCCATTAAAAAAAGTACTGAGTATTGTAATATCAGTTTAAACCAGAGATGACCAACATTGGCAAGTTTAAGACTCGTGGACCTCAACTCCTAGAATTCTCCAGGCAGCCATGCCAGCTGGGGATATCTGGGAATTGAAGTCCACAGCCTTAAAGTTGCCAAGTTTGGACATACCTGATTTAAACCATTAAGTTGGAATGTGACCCCTTTTTGATAGCTAAAATTAGGGCTGACATATACTGGTAAGGGACGCTGGAAAGTTCCTTACCAATGAGCCCAACAAGCAGGGCTCTCCCAGCCAGAGTCCTCCAAAATATCCAGAAGGGAACCCTAAAAACAGATGAACTCACCCACCCAACTTACTTTACCATTGAATGATATTCATGAACTAAAAGCTATACTAAAAATCCAATAGCAAATATGCAGTTTGTATGGAAACTACATAGACATGTCCATGTAAGCTGAATGGTTCCTAAATCAATGATAACCCTGAACCTAACATGGTCACTACAGCATAGGTACATGACTCTCAACTGAATCTCACACAAGTGAGGCTTACTCCCAATCACTGCCACTCCCAATGGTTTTATTTAAGAACCCACTGAGATATTTTTCTGCACTGTTATCTTAGACTCCTTGATACCCGTGAATGGTTGGAATAAAGTCAGCTTTAAAAAAAAGGATATTAACCCTTTCCTCCACTTTAGTTACAATGATGGTTTACTTTCTGTCCCGGCCATATTTACCCACTGTCCCCGACTTTACCCTTCCTGGATAGATAAAAAGTAAAGACCACAACTTTACTCGCAGTAGGATCCCACATTTGGGCTGCAAGAAAAAAAATGGCAAAACTATGTTTCCCCTATTTAAATAAAATCAAAACAGCAAGCCTATCTTTTTACTGCTTCATCAATAAATTCCTGGCCCGGGGGGGGGGCACATCGTTTCTTTGTATCGTTGTTTAAGTAAGCTATGATAAGCATACTCCAAAATAAAACATTCCATCCCAGGACACTTTCTCTCCCAAAACGGGGGGAAGAGAGACACAAAAAGACCCTTCTCACCTCCGCTGGGCGACAAGCGACCCCAGCCACTCAGTGCAGCCAAAAACAAAAGAACACCGGGGAGCGTAAAAAGCTCCATGACTGGGGGCGGGAGAAACACAGCGAACCAGCGCTGCCTAGGACAAGCCGAGCAGTAGGTGAAGTTAAAAGAATGAATAATCCACAAACGGCAATCTCGCAACGCCGCTTTGGGGAAGCTTTTATCGACCGCCCGAGTCGCATTGGGTTCAGCTGGGCGCCAATCAAACCACTTTGGGTCTGGTTTCACTCAAGCTGCTGCTACCGACGCGCCCGCAAGAGGGCGTCGATGTGCGCGGCAGTTGCCATCCTGCCCGCACTTAACTGGGGAATAGAAAACGGAGGGCGCTTACCTGCGCGGCTTTTTACTTTTGAGTAAAGCTATATGGGAATCGCAGGGCGCTGAAGCCCTACCCGGGAGCCCGATTAAATTACTCGACAATGTAAGGGCTTGTCAGATAACTTTGCGTTCTCACCTGCACGTCAACGTGCTTACCAGATCATTTAATTCTGTGTCAGCCTGCACTGCAGTTTAAGCTTTCCAGAATTATAACACTCCGCTTGGCGCTTGTCATCTATAATACACCGCTTTTTAATTTGCTTTTCGTTTGTCGTCTTCAGTTAACTCAGTAGACTCCCCATTTGATCGTAGATGTTTGATATAAACGATTGGGTTCCTTAAGGGAAGAAGTGCTATTTTCTCCCCTCTCACTCCCAGGAGTAAATTTAACGGATCGCATCTGCAAAGATTCGGCTGTTGAACTCATTTTCTGGCTTGGGGGCACCAGAAGATGGAATCCCTTACCTAGAAGAATCTTGCCAATTGCAGTTATTTTTAATGGCATGAGATCTGTGCTAGAAAACTGAAATTGTCAACCACACACACACACACACCAAAAAATCTGAACAATGCCATCTCAATTACAGATCACCTAGGTCTGGATTCACATAACAAAATGTAGTAATCTTCTGGTTTACATATCCCCAACACATTAAACTAAAAGAAATGACTAGCCTGTGATTCAATGTTGTGTAAAATTTGCCAAAAAGCTGCTCCCCCACCTAGTGATCTTTTACAGCAGCGTTTCCCAACCTCAGCAACTTTAAGAAATATGGATTTCAACTCCCAGAATCCCTCAGCCAGTGCTATCAGTGTTGTCAATAGTAATGGATACAGGTGTTTACCAAAACCATAAAGCCAACTATGAAATAAACTTCAGAATATTGAATCTTACTTGTTAAGAAACTGATTTGGATTTTCCTCACTTTAAAAAAGTAGTGAAAATGACTGTGTCTGAAACAATGTTTATATCTAGCTTAGGGTTAGAGAATTAGAGTTTTGTTTTCTTGTAATACCATCTTTTAAAAATGGATTGGGGATATTAAACTAATATTTCAAATTCATGTCTCTTACTCTCTCACATACATACATAATTAAAGTAATTAATTGAATACATTGATAACTACTTTCACAACTTCATACAATTTTTATATAGCAATATAAAGACTGCCATAGCCATCCTAATATTAAATTGCCTTTTGTATATATTACAATTATTTCTTGGTTACATTTATTATCTAAAGTGTGTACTTGCACACCAGTAACAAATGGAATTTTAAAGGATATTTAAGCTATTTAAAAGTGATATTCATCATAAAAATGTGCTTAAGGAATACAGCATTACTTAATTTTAGAAAATGGGTACATATTTTGCTATTATACTTGCAAGAAAAAGGAAACAAAATTGCAAATTGCAAATTTTAGAATGTATGTCTTTATTAAAATACAAAGCAATAGCAATAATAAAAATAAAGATTGATTTAAATAAACCACATACCAATTACAAATATTTTACACAAAAAGAAAAAATAATGCTCAACCTCCCTTTTCCCTCTGTCAAAAACCCCCCAACAATTTAAAGAGACTGACAATGGACACATGCTAAAAATAAATTGTTGCAAGCAGGATGCAGATTTATCCTTTCAATGATATGATGTCTTTTAGCTGCTCTGCATGCCCAAAGCTCCCACAATCTTCAATTTCTTGGTAACTTTCAAATGCAGGGAATATACAGGTGGTTCATGACTTACAATCATTCTTGCAGCATCTATTAAAAGTTGCAATGGTACAGAACAGGGGTGTCAAACCTGCATCGTCACAGTGGCATCATATGATGCATCGGGACTTTTTCCCCCTTCGCTAAACCGGGCATGGGCGTGGCCAACGTGTGATGCATTCGGCCCACAACCCACGAGTTTGATAGCCCTGGTATAGAACAAAGTGATGAGAGTCCTTACGTCACGGGTGTCCAACTCGTGGCCCACAGGCTGGATGCGTCACGTGCTGGCCACGCCCACACCCGATTTAGCAAACGGGGGGGGGAAGTCCCAATACATCACGTGACTGCCTTAGATCATGGGATCAAAATTCAGATGTTGGCAAATGGCATGTGTTTATGACAGTTGCAGTGTCCCAGGGTCATGTAATGGCCATTTGCAACCTTCCCAGTGGTTTCTGAGAAGCAAAGTGTATTTAAAGAATTGCTGCAACCAAGTTTAATTGGTTCAAGATGATAATAAGACTCCTGATTTGCGTCTTTTGGTCCCCCAACAGAATTTAGCATTTTTAATTCTACTAGATTCTTCCCATAAACTTTTTCATGGGATCAAAACTCTTTTTGGTCCAATGTATTCTTGAAGACTTAAGGGCAATAATTGAAGCTAATGCCTGAAACAATACTGGCCCAATTAACCCTTTACACAATGGGAAAATACTGTTCCGGGTCACGCATAGCCATTAAATGAAAAATTGTGATCTAACTATGTTCCTAGCACCACCAGTCCCTGATCCTCTCTTTCCTCTTATATGTGTTTCAAAAGATTCTCAGATCTGTGAACAGCAAACAAGCTGGAACTGCAACTAGATTGAAGGTTTGAAAGAATTGCCTGTTAATTGGGCCGGTAAAATGAAAGGAAATTAATAGAGCGAAGATTGGAATGCATCATTTTGGCAGGAATGTCATCTGGATTCTCTGGGGTTAAGTAAATGAAGCTAGGGAGCAAAGTGTCTTGCCAAACAGTAATGGATCCTGTCAGGATTAGAATGCAAACTGTTCCATGTTTCTAGTCATAGATGTCCTTGCAGTGTACAGTTCATTCCATGGCTGAGGAACATGAATATCCAGTTTCAAAAATCTAATAAACATCAGCCACATTCCTGGGTAAGGAATTTCTGATAAAACAAAGGCTTCTCTCATAGGTTGCTTTAATCCAGGGGTGTCAAACTCAATTTAGTTGAGGGCCGCATCAGCGTTGAGTTGACCTCAGTGGGGCGGAGTGGGCATGGCCAGAGTGGGCCTGGCCAGCTTGATGTCACTTGTGTCTGGGGCACCTGTAGGGCCCAAGAGCTCTGCCAGAGAAAACAGGCTCCTGAGCTCCATTTTCAGCTGTGTGACAGCCTCCTGCAACCCTCTGCCAGTGAAAATGGAGCTTGGGAGGGCTGCATGTGGCCCTCCCGAACTCCATTTTCACTGGCAGAGGCACCATGGGCCAGTCCTTTGCTATTTCCAGGGTGGCCCTGAGGTCCACATCTAAGCACCCTGTGGGCCGGATCCAGCCCCTGAGCCTTGAGTTTGACACTCCTGCGTTTAATCAATTAAAAGGAAATGGCAGAAGCTTTACAATTCAAACTGGTTTCAGAAGCTGGGCAGGGTTTTGCTAGATTTCTACTGAAATGCAACTGAGTGTGTCCCCTGTCTTACTGGATATCACTTTTAATAGAGTCAGCAACAGGAAGATGCATGACTTTATAATACACTGTACATTTTCAAAGCATATTCACCTTTTCTTCTAATGAATGCTTGAGTATGGAGTGGCGGAGTATAGCCACCTGGGATATTTACAGAGCAATATCTGCAGGTTTATTCAAATGTAGACTTGATTGACTTCAGCTGTTTTTACTCCCAGGCAGATAGAGAATTGTTTTCAAAACAATCATTGTTAGGAACTGAAGATCTGAATACAAATCATATATGAACCTTTTCAAATAAAATAATCTATGGAATCAGCACTATCAAATTAAAACTAGGGTTAAATATTAAAGCTTTTGGATACTGCAGTGAAAAATTTTGAACACTGAACCCAGTGGGTTTACATGTACCTATATCTAGATGTCAACAACTTGGTTTCTGGTGGAGTAATTAAGCATCAATTTTGATTGCAAACATGTGAAATCCAACTGGTTTACCACTTGTGAGAAACTGCATTTGCAGGCCTTCTTTGGTTGCCCAAATTTAAAGAAACAAGATCAGGATTTGGGTTTGAATTTTCCTTCTAATGAGACAAAAAGAACCTTTGAAGTTGCACAGAATGTTGGATCATTTTTGAACTGTCTGTGATGGAGTTGATATTGAACCTATCCAGAATGGAAACTGGATTTTTTTTTCTTCCAGAGAAATGCAAAAGATTTCTGAAAAATTTAGACGGATTTCTCAAACAGATTCTAATGTTCCAAATATAATATAAAAGGTAGACATTGCTCTGCTAACAGTTCTGTTTCATAAACATATCTCCACCTCTTTATGGGGCTTCTTTATCTTAATTGTGAGATTAGCATGCCTGTCGTTCATCTTTCCCTGGCCATAACTTGCCCTGTTTGATTTGAAGCCAGAAGCAGCCATACGCACAAACAGTTAAGGGCTTTCCAAGCCATTCCAAAGGAATCGCATTTCACATCAGCTTCAGCAGCACTATCAAGAATGAAAAATTATGGCTGTTGCAGTCCAAATGAACAGGAGGATCACAGAGTGGGAAGTGCCATCTGGAGAGACTTCTGAACTGCAATTATACGTAACAGTTCAGAGATACTGACTAAAATATCGGTTAGGAGACTGATCTAAGGAGATTTTCATTCTAATTTTTGTTGCAGATGCCAGGAAAGTTAAACAGTTAAGAGTGTCCTCCTCTGCCCCGCCCCCCATTTGTCCTTTCCAACTATCTGTATACTCCTTTTCCTGTTCAAATATCTGGTAAACCAGACTAGGAGGCAGCTTTTGCTGCTCGTGTGTCCTGCCCTTGACTTCCTATTTTTTCAAAGTTTGTTTCCCACTAGATGGCGTCTCCAACCAAAGGAATGTAGAAACTGAAAGTGAATGGGATGAAACTGAAACTGATGGGATCCTCAGCTGTTGCTTGCTTTTAAAACTTGTTCCTATGCCTGTTGATAGAATTTCACTTCTTCTTAAGAGACCTCACGCAAGATGACACACAATAAACATAGCCACACATACAGGTAATCCTCGATTTACAACTATTTGTTTAGTGACTGTTCAAAGTTCAGTGGCACTGAAAAAAGTGGCTTACAACTGGTCCCCACACTTACCACTATTGCAGCGGTCACCTGAGCAGCGTTTAGGTGCTTGGCAACTGGCATGTGCTTATGACTGTTGCCGAGTCCAGACATCATTGGATCCCCCTTGTGATCTTTCCGGTTGTCTTCCAACAAGCAAAGTCAATAGGGTAAGCTGGATTCGCTTAATGACCATATGATTTACTTAACTGCAGTGATTCACTTAACAGCTGGGGTAAAAAAGTTGTAAAATTGGGCATGGCTCACTTAACAACTGCTTTGCTTAATGACAGAAATTCTGGTTCCAATTGTGGTCATAAGTTGAGGACTATCTGTGGTCCTATAACTGTAGAATATATATTTTTTATTATTATTATGTACACAGCAACATGAAATTATACCTGCCAGTTCTTTAGCTGGTGTTGGCTTTCATTTGCATCAGGTTCCTCCCAAGAACCAAAGATGTTGTATCAGTATATCTGTACATCCAAGCACTGTGACTTTTGTAATTGACAGATGGAAATGTTGTCAATGCACAGTTTTTGTAAGTGTTGTCCAAGGATTTTTGGTATGATAATCAGTGTACCAATAAATACTGGAATGATTACTGCCAATTTATGCTATAATCTTTCAACTTCAATTTTCAAATCTTTATACTTTGTGATCTTCTCCAATACTTTGTCTTCTATTCTATTCTTTAGTCTTTAGTTCAAACTACAGTGCTCTCACCTGACTCTGATAATAGATAAACTAAAAACTAATGAAGCAATGATAATGGATCAGGCTGAATGTTCTTTTGTATGCTGATGATAAGGTAAAGAGATTTCTTTCTGGACATCCCAGAATAGAAAACCAATTATAAGTCAGCATAACAGAAAAGCAACCGTTTGGTTGTTTATGGCAAATGCTGATCTGGAACTACCTTCTGTTGTTGTGTTTATACGTTTTTCTTCCTTTCGTAAATTTGTTAAAAGAAATACAGAATGCTAAGGAGTTTGTGCCAAGGCAAGCTGATGGGGTTGCCATATTGTTGGGACTGTCTCCTGCTTTGCATAACCCAAGACAATGTCGCAGATCAATGTAAGAAAAGGTTTGGTGAACGTCCAAAAGCCACCAATTAAATCTGAATGTGTGCCAGCCACTAAGAAGTGAATGCTTAATGCCAAGCAATCAGTACAAATCCCAGCCCATATTAATGGAAGGAGGAGAGAGAGAGAGATGCCAACTTGCTTTAAAATGGGCAACAGAGAGCAGATGGAAAGCTGAAGCACAAAAACAAATAAGCACATTTCTTTACTGGAAAGTCCTGGACTTGAAAGCAACTTCTGACTTCCACACAGCTTCCCACTTCCTGATCTAAATATGTCTGGTTTTGTTGATGGAAAAACCCATTCTTGTGGCTTAGGAAGATGCTGATGAAACTGAATCCCTGAGTGAGTTTTACAACACGTTTTCTGGAACTGGAAAAGTATCTGAAATTATTGATGTGATGCTATTCTAGGAAACTGCCCTAAAGCTATTTCTCAGTCAGGGCCAAGTGAGGTTATGTAACCAGATGACACAAGTGTTGAGGTGCTTGCTTCAGGTTAAGAGGAAGACAGTAAAGGCAGCTCAGTGGGTGGGAGTATGTGTACTGTAAGAGGTTCCAAAGCTTTTTATTCAAGATTACTAGCCCAAAGTCATGAATGTCCATTCAGAATGAACTTGTATTGAATCGCTTTGGATTCAGACCCTGGTTAATATGTGTAAGATTTTACCCATACTTTCCAGCTGATGGGGTGGGAATGGAAAAGGCAAATTGTTGCTGTTCATACTGTAGTTCTTCCTTTCCCTCTCTGGTCTCACAATCATAAGTTAATATAAATCAGACTAAAAAGGGGACATCAGGTCCCAGGGGTAGTTTTCCTCTGCTCACAACGGTCCTTAGAAGGAACTATCTATTAATACCATGCCTTCTTATGATTTGTAGGACTCATTCTGACAGCTCATTTCCTTGTTTAGTTTCCTGGACGCTTATGTGAAGAAACCACACAGTTTGGCATTTGTTTCCTTTGTGTCATCAACTTGTCCTATATGTGATAGGCCAGTATGAAAATGTAATTGCCCCTTTAGATTCAGTAGCTGGTTGTGCTATTCAGCTGCAATTACTGCAGTCAACCACTTACTGTAATTGGTGATCAGCCTCTCACATCAGTGTATAGAAAGGTTGGCCTATTCCTTCATGCCAAACTGCTTCAGTTTGGTGACATTTGAGAGTTTTCTAGCACGAACTTCTGGTTTCCTGTTTCTGCTATAATAGGTGGTTTAGGTCTGGACTTTGACAATGGCCATTCCAAAGCACTGAATTTGTTTTTCAACCATTCTCTGTGTTTGGAATCACTGTCTTGCTCTATAGCTCACACTTGTGTGTCATCTATTGTAAAGATTTATTTATTTATTTATTTTTCACATTTATATACCGCCCCATTCCGAAGACTCGGGGCGGTTTACAGCTTATAA
>JANHFL010008906.1:0-17623 GCA_032468155.1 Oxyrhabdium leporinum | reverse complement strand
GCCAATAGAATTTACATTCAAATCTTTCTATATTTTACAGCTTTAATTTACTTCCTGTTTGGGTGTCAGTTTGCTCTGAGTCTCTTGAGTCACCACTAAAAAACAATCCAGAGACCCTCTTTTTTGGATTAATAGTCCTAAGCACAATTGAAAATCACCTCACCCAGCTCCAATCACTGTCCATTCTCACCGCTCCAGTACAATCTTGGTTCCTTTGGCTGTCATGGCTTTGCGGCAGCCATTTTGGCCGCCTCGTCTTCATCTTTGGTGAAGAGGGAAAGAACCCTGGATCCAGCAGGAGAGCCACCACTCTCCATGACCTGCAGGGTGCTCCTCCTTATCTGTCATCCCTACAGAGTGACTTCAGCCCCTCGGGGGGCCCTCCAACAGAGAAGAGTCGATGTGAGGATACGGAGTCCCGTTCCCCTGCGTTGATCCCACCACGATGTCAGCTGGAAGGACTATGATTCAATCACTCACGACAGAAGTCTGATGAAAATTAAAAGCTTTACGGACCACATGGTATGAGGTTTCTACTAAACCATCCGCCCCAAAGATTTTGTCATTGGAATAATCAAGGGTGACCTGATGGAAGACTTGAAATCCAATATGCCCTCTTCCTTGCTTTGTTACCATAGGAATGTACATAAATGACAAACATCTATGATGTTGAATTCTATATAACCTCAACAATCAGGAGATACAGATCAGAATTAAAGTTTTATTGAGTTCCAAAATTGGAATTGAGCATGTTCATCAATGGGAGATAGATAGATAGATAAACAGACAGACAGAGCATTATTATTATTTTATTCAGGGCTTGATCAAGTTATCCTGCTAAGAGGACAAATAAAGTTGTATCTTCCCATTCCTTGTGCAACAGCCCTAGTGATGGAACAATACCCTCCCCTGCATCAACATGCAGAAAGCCAGTTGATAAGATGCAGGTTAACTTACATTGGGCAGAATCCTGTAATAAGATTTTACCGTGTCCCAAATCTATTAGAAAGGACAACCCCATTCTGACTAAGAGAAGCCTGTCCCATTTATACCAATCTTGGTACTACTCTGTTACCAATGTTAACTCCCTTTTTTACAGAATATCAAATATTGTATCTTACCTGATTAAAACATCCATTTTAAAAGAAATGTGCCTACTAATAATAAATGTACTATCCCAAAGTTGTTTGTAAATTCCTCATTGAAATATGGAATATGGAAATATAAAGAGATCTAAAACAAGAAGGAGCAACAACATCAGCAACTATTGGGGACCTAATTGGCAAAAGAAAATTTAGGACCATATTGGTTAGAAACACGCAGAAAAGGTCTTCATTCTGCAGTGGATAGACAATCGCTAAAATGATGATGATGATTTCAGAATAGCTCTATTAGCATTATGTTCTGGAAGAAACAACTGCATACATTAATTGACTTTGAGACAAGTTTTAATATTTTCAAATGTTCACACTCTTTTGAATTACATATTGGGTACCTATTTATGGAAACTGAGCCCCGGACAATGGAAGTGGATCCAATTACTCAGTTGACTTAAGATCTGATGTTACTTGTGGCCTATGATTGAGTTACCTACAGATGTAGATTATGCAGAATATGATTACAGTAAAATATGATCATCCTTTATTGAAATTATGTGTAAAGGTTTATATACATTTGTATGATAATACAGTATGTATGCTTTGTTGTGCTTTTTCTTGTGTAAAGTTTAAATAATTATTATAGAAAATATTTTTAATGTAAGAATAATTATATTGATATCACAGCTATATTAAAAGGCTATTTATATTTACATATATTGTAATTCATATTTTAAAATGTGAACCAATGCAATAGATGATGATATGCAAAGGAGAGTGCTACTTCTAAGAAAGAATTTTGGCTTATAGTACAATTTGCCATGAAAAACAGAGATGCCACACTAAATGTACAAAAGTTCATCTGGTCATCCAACCCTCATATTGAGGACACTTGTTTTACCACTTTAATACACATTGGCTTAGTTTAATACCTGTTCCTAGTCAATATGACTAAACCATTATTCCCTGAAAAACAAAAGAGTAGAAACCTGTGTCTTCTGTTGATTATATTAAATTCATTAATTCCATGAAGTGTGGAGAAGAAGACAGGAAGATCTCCTTTTCATTGCTTGCAAATATGCTTGAGTCAATCAAGTATGTGCAACTCTTCTGAATATGTCCTTCATTGGAATGATATCTTATTTTGGGTAAGTATGATACAACTGCTGGATTTTTAACTTAGCAGTACTGCATACACTATGTATGAAAAAACTCTCAGGTTCCATCTCTGTATCTCAGGGGTTATGAAGATCGTCAGCTGAAATTTCTGTAGGTAGACCTATCTTTTCCCAACCTAGTACTGTACTTCAAATGTATTACAACCCCAGACAGCATTGAAGCTTGTTGTGGTGATGTGAGAAATTGGGGGATGCTGATTTAAATATTGCAACACCTAATCAATGGATCAATGGTCAGAATTAGTACAGGGCAGTTTTTGATGGCTGGTTTTAATCATGTCCAGTTAGATATCTTAATCTAGCTTGAACAGAGCAATCTTCTTGTTTTTAGTTTTGGATCTGCTATGGTTCCCCTCTCAGATGAGAGCGATGGCATGGAGATATTCCAGGATTTAGGCAAAATTTTGAATTATCTTCTTTTAATAAAACTATCTTGTACAAATTATGAGGTTGCAAATGTGATAAAACATGTGATGTGACACCATGATGCAAAGTTCAGTCTTTTATATTTGTGTCCCAACATTGTCCTCAATAACCTAAGTTGTTTGGTTTGTAATACATCTGCCCTTTCTTGCTCCGCTTCTACAGGTGCAGCCCATAGTATTTTACACTGAGTATGTTAGCCCAGTATGCTAAACTGTCAAACAGTCAGTGCAAAATATTATTTGAAGAAAAGAAGAACCATCTGGAGTCTTTCTGGTCAACAATTCACAGTGAATATCCTGTGTTAGCTGGGGAGGCTGAGATGCAATTATTGCCGTTTCCAAGTACCTATATGTATGAAGTAAGATTTTCCATTCAGGCTTTCATAAAGAGCACTTAAGAAAACTGTTTGCTGATTCCTAAAAATGATTTTGGGTATGAAGGAAAACATTTGAGAAACACTACCCTTTCCTATCTGCTTTTCCCCCCTTACAATTATTACAATTATTTGTATCTACTTTCTCATTGAATGATCATTTTTAATGGAAATAGGCAGAGTGCATATTATTTACAAGTTAATATGCAGTTGTTTAGCGTTTTTGTGACTTGGGAGTATTCACGTATTCCTAACCAGTTTGGTTATTTGTAATTCAATGTATAAATCCAAAAATGAGTTCATTTGATCCCCAATTGAAGAATGTTGTGCAAACATAGCCAATGTATTATGTGAACTCAGGAAATTGCATTAATGTCAACCTTGGGCTAATTAACTTTGGATTAGCATTTTATGCAACACATAGCTGCAGGGTTCATTGATCTCAATTTTTGATGTTGCAGATGCTGATGGGATCCTATTTCTTAGGAGGCAAACAAATGCTCTGCCTTCTTTATTAGGACTTATGACCCCTCAGGCATGGGCAAAGCACTAACTTCTGATGCCACACAGCTATGGGATGTGAGCTATGGGATGCTTTGCAAAGTAGGGTAAAAGTGCCTTGCCATATTACGTCTGAAAAGATGTGAAATTAAATATCTAATTGTGAAGCTCACAAAATGATTTGGAAATCCCGGGCAACCTGACCTGCAGGGGCAGAGAGAGGACAAGGAGGGAGAAGAGGAAATTGTGCAGTTTTCTTCAGCTTGCTGCTATGCAGGAATATTGTAACATGACCGTATTTGCTGGAAATAAGGTGAGTCACGAACCAACCCATCCGGAGGGAATGTTGTAATATAATTCTGAGCTCCTAAGAGGTGGGAAACTTTCTGCAGGCTGTGCGCAATCCTAAATAACGTTTCAGGTCAGGAAGCGAGGCAATCCACGAAGCCAAAAAAAAGGAAATAGAGGTGAGGCTGTGGACAGGAGCAGTGTTTTTCTCCGATATAACCCCCACCCCCTGGATTTTAGAGGCCTTTCTTTCCTCTGATTTTGACCATCTTAAGCCCATTGCAGAGCCTCTACTCTCAAACCTAGTTCTGAAAGGAAGGAATGGCTCCACACGAAAGGTAAACCACCTACATCAGAGTGACGTTGCCCTTTCACCCTCAAGAAACCCCTCCGCCAGCTTCCCTTACGCCCCCGCAGGATGATTGGCAGATGCGGCGGGGCTCCTCACCCGCGACAATAAAGGGACGTGAGGAAAAGCAGCCGCTTGCTGCCCTGACGCGCCCTTTCTTCCTGAATTCAAGGGCGGCTCCGAGCGCGGAGGCCGACAGGCAGGCAGTCACGTGCCGGCAGGCGGCGCTACGGCTGCTCTCCTTGCTCCGCGGCAGCTGCTGCCGCCGCCGTCACCGCCACCGCCACCTCCGGCTCCTCAGTCCCAGTTAGGGCATCCACCGGCGTCGCCTCGCGCTGGGAGCGGCCGCCCGGGAGAAAGGATGCTCCGCCGGGTGCGGCGAAGGCGAAGGCGCAGGAGACGGGACTTCTCGGGGGCCGCGCGCCTTTTGTAGCCGAAGCCGCCGCCTTCTCCATGGCGAGCGTAGCGGCCGAGCCCCCCGCCAGGTTTGAGCGGCGCGGCCCGGCTTGGAGGAGGAGGAGGCGGACGAAGACGGCCGGGGTCGAGGGTGCCCGGGCCCGTTTTTACTCCCGTCTCGCTGCGCCCTAGAAGCGCTACGGCGGTGGCGCCATGGCCGAGATGGAGCGTCCAGAGGAGGCGGCCGGGCTCTGGCGAGACGCCGCCCTACACGCCAGGAAGCTTCAGAGCAACCTCCAGCAATTGGAGCTAGAGCTGGGCTCGCGGGGAGAGAGCGGCCCGGAGGCACCGCCGAAGCTGAAATCCTCGCAGCAGCAGCCACAACCGCCGCCGCCGCCGACCTCGCCGCTGGAGGCATTGAACCTGAGCGGGCGCGGCCTGGATGAGTTGCCGGAGGGCTTGTGCGCCGCCGTGGGCAGCAGCCTGAGCGTCCTCTCGTTGCGGAGGAACCGACTAGCTCATCTGCCCTCGGCCGCCGCCCTTCGGCACCTGGGCCGCCTGGCCGAACTCGACCTCAGCCATAACCGCTTGCGCTGCCTGCGCGAAGACGGTCAGGCGCTGGCGCTCCTGCGCGGGCTCCGTAAACTCAACCTCAGCCACAACCAGCTCGGAGCCGAAGGGACGCTGCCCAGCGGGTTGGGCGAACTGCGACAGCTGGAAGAGCTGGATCTGAGTTTCAACCGCCTTAGCCACCTGCCCGCCGAGGCCCTGGCCCACCTGCGACAGCTTCGCACCCTGGACGTGGACCACAATCAGCTTTCTGCTTTCCCTCAAGCGCTGCTGGAGCTGGACGCCCTGGAAGAGCTGGATTGCTCTGGCAACCGGCTCTTGCAGTCTCTTCCGGAAGGCATCACTTCTCTTCGGCACCTGAAAATCCTGTGGCTCAGTGGCACCGGCTTGGCAGCCTTGCCGGACGGCTTGTGCCAGCTGGGTACCCTTGAGAGTCTCATGCTGGATGGGAACCGCCTGAGTGTCCTGCCTGCTGGTTTTGGCAGCCTGCAGCGTCTCAAAATGCTAAACCTCTCATCCAACTTGCTGGCTGATTTCCCGGCAGCTGTGCTGGCCCTTCCTGACTTGGAGGAGCTCTACCTCAGTCGCAACCAGCTTACCCTGTTGCCCACTGGACTTTGCCAGCTTTGCCAACTCCGCACGCTTTGGCTGGACAACAATCGCATCCGCTACCTGCCTGATTCCATAGTCAAGCTTCATCAGCTGGAGGAACTGGTACTTCAGGGAAATCAGATCGCCATCCTTCCAGAGGAGTTTGGCCAACTCAGCCGTGTAAGTCTCTGGAAAATCAAAGACAACCCCTTGATCCAGCCACCCTATGAGGTCTGTATGAAGGGCATCCCTTACATAGCTGCCTACCAGAAGGAACTGGCTCACTCTCAGCCTGCCCTTAAACCCCGTCTCAAACTAGTCCTCATGGGCCTGAAAAATGCAGGCAAAACTCTGCTTAGAAAGTGCCTCATGGAGGAAGAGGAAGAGGAGCAGGCAGAGTCATCTTTTGGTTCAGCTAATAAAAATTTTGAAAGAACCCAAAGCAGGGGGTGCTTTATACAACCTCTGAGAGATCTGCCCCAACCTTTGTCTCCAAAAGCACAGCCAAACCATTCTCCCATTGTGGAACAGCCCGAGGCTTCTCTTTTGTCTGTTTCACCTCTGAAATGTTCCTGTTTAGGATATAACTCCACTGAGAAGAGGGATGTGTTCAGTCAGTCCCCCAAAGTTATTGGTCAGACCCAGACAGGAGGCGCTGCTGCTAAGCAGCAGGATGATATCCCATTGTCCACATCAATTAAAATACATAGGGAAATCTGTTTGGGGAATTACCCCCTGAGACTTCCAGGCTTACATGTAACAGGGTTGCCAGGCAGCAGCAAAGGTATTGAAGTGGCAGACTGGACAGCAGATGTGGAGAGAAGTCTAACCTTCATTGTATATGAGCTGGCAGGAGACCCAAGTTACGATGTGATCCAGCCGTTCTTCCTTTCTCCTGGAGCCCTCTATGTATTGGTAGTAAATCTGAGCACTTACATGCCACAGTGTTTTTATCCTTCTGTGGGACACTTTCTTCACTGGCTGGGGGCAAAGGTGCCCCATGCTGTGGTGTGTATGGTGGGCACCCATGCAGATCTGTGTCCTGAACGGGAGGTGGAGGAGAAATGTTTAGACATCCACCGCCAGATTGCCTGGCAGGAGAAATGTGACTATGAAGGCCTCCAGATTTTGGCCCGGCAAGTGGATGAAGCTTTGGGGCAGGATTTTGATTTGCGCTGCTCTAGTCCCCATATTGCTTTCTATGGGGTATCAGACAAGAATCTACGGCGCAAGAAAGCTCAGTTCCAATATCTGCTCAACCACCGTCCACAAATCCTCTCCCCAGTTTTGCCTATAAGCTGCTGGGATTGTGTTCAGGTCCGCCGATTGCGAGAGAAGCTCCTTTCAGTGGCAGAGCACAGGGACATCTTTCCAAATTTGCACCGGGTTCTGCCAAGATCCTGGCAAGTGCTGGAGGAGCTGCACTTCCAACCCCAAGCTCAACAGCTATGGCTAAGCTGGTGGGACTCTGCTCGACTTGGCCTGCAGGCAGGGCTGACTGAGGATCGTCTCCAAAGTGCACTTTCCTACTTGCATGAGAGTGGCAAGCTGCTATATTTTGAGGAGCACCAGACCCTGCGAGAATATGTTTTCCACAATCTGCCCAGGCTGATCGACATCCTCAATGTCTTCTGCCAGCATGATGCCTCAGTATTGCTCCAGAAACTGCTCAGCAGCACCCATATGGACGAGATGAAGGCCACACAGCTCCACCACTATGTGGAAGGATTTCTGCTTCATGGCCTTCTCCCGGCTCATGTTATTCATCTGCTTCTCAAGCCCCACATCCAAAGCAGAGAGGACTTGCAGCTTCTGCTGGAATTGTTAGAAAAAATGGGACTCTGTTATGGGGTTAACAAGCCTAAATCGAAACCCTTGAATGGAGCCACAGCATGGTACAAATTTCCCTGCTATGTGAAGAACGAGATGCCTCACGCAGAGGCGTGGATCAATGGTACTAGCCTGGGTGGGCAGTCTTTTGGGGCAGAGCAGCTGCAGATTGAGTACAACTTTCCCTTTATTTTTCCCCCTGGATTGTTTGCTCGCTACAGTGTGCAGATTAACAGCCATGTGGTTCAACGATCAGATGGAAAATATCAGATCTATGCGTACAGGGGGAAAGTGCCGGTAGTTATAAGTTACAGGCCTGCCAAAGGCACCCAACAACCAGATACACTGTCTATTGCTAGCCATGCATCTCTACCAAATATATGGACAGCTTGGCAAGCCATAACCCCACTGGTGGAAGAACTAAATGTACTGCTTCAAGAATGGCCAGGCTTATACTATAGTGTGCATGTCCTCTGTTCCAAGTGCCTTAAAAGAGGGTCACCCCACCCACATACCTTTCCAGGTAAGAAACTAGCTGATTGTCAAGGTAATGTCTTCTTTACATTGAGTTCGGTTTCTTGGTTGGTATATGGGCGCAGCCAACTTGTTTTCTTGGCAATGGTACGAAAGTGTCTCACCATTGTCATTTTCTGGGATGTTTTTAAACTTCCAAGTCTAATCTACAGTCTTGGGATTTCCTAGTTATTTTCCGTCTAATTAACTCCCATTCTGTTCAGCTTTTGTGAGTTCAACCAATTACCTGCTGCCAAATTTTAAATATGGACAGTGTTTAAATAAAGATTACAGTTTACCAATAAGTGCAAGTAGTTGTCTGTAAAAAAAGTAGATATAGGGAACCATTTTACCACATATCTGCATGAATTTTTTGGTCAAAATCCCACCTAGCGGGATTATTGTAGAGGATCACATCCTGATAGTCTGATCGTTACAAAAAGAAAAAAAAATTCAAAGCTAGGTTTGATGCTCTGTGCAGGAAAATTTACTTAATCCAGATGAGAAATTTCAGCACTTCCCAGTGTTCTAGTATAGCTGGTTCTCAATTATGACCAATTCAGCCCAAAATTTCTATTGTTAAAGTTGTGCCCCATTTTGTGATCTTTTTTACCATGGTTGTTTAATGAATTGCTACAGTTGTTAAGTGAATCATGTGGCCGTTAAGTGAATCTAACTTCCCGCATTGACTTTGCTTGTCAGAAACTCCCTAGGAAGGTTGCAAATAACAATCCCAGGACCCCAGGATGCTCCAACCATCATAAATACATGCCAGTAGCCAAACACCCGAAGTTTGATCACCCGTGACTGTGAGGATGCTGCAATGGTCATAAGTGTGAGAACTGATAAGACACTTTTTTTTAGTGCCATTGTAACTCTGAGCAGTCATTAAATGAAAGGTTGTAAGTCGAGGACTCCCTGTAAATTCTAGAAATATAATAAAAGTTCTTTGTATTACTTGATGTAATAGCATGTAGGGATATTTAACTAGCTACCTGTAGTAGTTATATATTGAAATTTGTCCACAGTGATGATGGTAAACATGAAGAGTGTTCAGATTGTTGCGCACTATAGCTTGGCATCTATATTACCTTGTCAAATGTCACTACAGTATGTAATAGAATATGTGTAGAATGGCTATCTGTATCTTTTCCCAAGATAATCCTGAAATGTTTTTGTTAACTTCTCCTAATTGACTTATTGAGTAGTTATATTGCTGTGGCAAATTATTACCTAGTAAGTAATCATTAATTTCTTATTGAGTAGACACTGTAGCACTGTGAGAAAAGGTTCTAAACTTTATGTAGAATGTAGAATGCAACCTGAATGCTTCTTTATTTAGCTCTGCAAGTATTCCTTTCCATGCATTATTCACATTTTGATTGCTGCTGAATCCATATCCTTTTTTCAGGTGCTTCTGCAAATTATTTATGGTTGTGTTTGCACAAAATGTTGAGTTCAAATATGGTTGGCAAGGTTGTGGGAATGTTGCTGTTTAACTTATGACTCATTGTATTGAATCATTGTATGAACCCAGCCAATTTAATTAGCTGAGGAAACAGCAATTAAGTATACGGTTTCCCCTCCCCCCTTCCCTCCTGTATGTGTGTGTGTATGTTGCTACCCTACATCTTAATTGGCCTATAATGTTTATGGCATCCAAGCCTTGTGCAATGGGCATCAGTTGGAAACTTCTTCTGTTCCCCAATACTTCTTTTTATATGTTTGTGCCTAAAACAGATTCTTTATACATTGCTACCATGTAGCTTGTCCTGTTTCCAGTGTCAACATGTGATTGACTCCCCACTTAATTTCTCTATGTGGAAATGGATGGGTGTGTGCTTGCTGTTTTCACCTCAGGCAGTCATAAATTGTACAGGTCTGATGAATAATATGCAAAATAATTCTGAATGTTTTTGAATGCTCATAAAGCAAACAGCCTCAAAATGTTAAAAAAAACAATCTTAATTGGTTTTCAAAGAGTGTAACGGAAGCAAACAATATCTCATCAGGACTTTCATCTAAATTTCTTGTTAAGGGGAAAATTAAAACAGTTAAGTAAAGTGGAGCCTATTTTTTTTCTTCTGGAAGTTTGATCATATCTTGAAAGAGTTTGTTGAACATGCTCGATATAGGTTTGTTTACGGATTTATGATATACCTATCATAGTATTAGATTTCTATCTAGCCTTTCATTCAGGAACTCAAGTATCATACATAACATTCTCTCCTCTTATTTTTCTCTCAATAAAAACCATATGAGGTTCTCACCTCTCCTAATCCAGCATTTTTGTCACTATACCAAACTGGCTCTCATTGTGCAAAATCTATTTCTGTATACACTTCTAACACATTGCATTGGTTTACCTAAGCCAATATAAATAGCCAATGATTTTGATGTTTATTCATTTAACAGGATTTTTGTATTTCTCCAGTCTCTTTATATTGGCAATTTGCACTAAGAGCTCTCTACCCATAAACTAAAAGCAGACCAGTGACTCCCCAAGAGCCAGACATAATTATTTTAAGTGCATTGTAGCACAAGACAAAGTGCATCAGATATACCTATGGGGTGGTGTCTTTGACAGGAACCACTACAAAGAAAGCTTGCTTTCAGATGTATCCTCCTCTTTCCTATCGTGGGGATGAAATCTTAAACAGGCCTGTATATTCTTACTACATAATATATAGAATTTACAGGCAGGAGTCTAGACTTGCAGTTAGTAAGGGGCAGTTCACAGATCGTGCTCATCTTGGGCACATAGTTCGGCATGGAATGTTTCTGCTCAAGCATACTAATTTCCATTCTACGACTACCAAGTCATCATTGGCTGATTTGGGTTTAGCAGCCTTCATGTTTTAGTTGATCAGAGTAGAAAGCCATAGAGAAAGCTAAGGCAAATTCTGGTACCATTTCCTGGTTGAGGCTGGAGATGCTATGCATTATACATTCAGATAGCAGTGGCAGATACTTGCTATCCACACCTTTGGGGAGAAAACTAATATGGATGTGCGAATGTATAAAAGCACTGTATACCATCTATAGTGCCATTGCCTTATACTAGGCAGCATCAGCCACAATGTTAAAGCTCTTTGCTCTGCCCAGCCAGGTGATGTCACACACTTTGCAGCTCTCAACCATGCCCAAGATTACATTATCTTGTAGGCCTTAAAGGGAGCCACTGAAGCAGTGAATTATCCCTTTTTCTAGCTTAACTTCTTCTAGAATCTGAGAAATGGTTGTGAAAAACCTCTGAACATAAATTAAGTAAGACTGTGAGTCATTGTTCTGAAGAATTGCAAAATGCTATGTCTATCCCAGCTTTTAATTGTATGAGTAGGAGAGACAATCAACCTTCTCTTCCTTCCCCCATACCCGAGGCATGACATAGTGTGATGATCACTCTAAACTTTCAGTACAGTATGTACGACAAACTGATTTTCTGATAATGGGTTGTCTTGAATTTATCACTTTTGCATCATGATTGGTACTTTTTTGATTTGTAATGGAGACTTGAGGCAGAACCCCAAAAGAGTATTTTTGGGAAACAGAACATAATACCGTATGCTGACAAAAAGTCAAGACAAACATCTGATCTTAATAAGCAATGTGTTTAGAAGGGCTTTCTTTTAGGCCATTCAAGTACTTGAGAATGTGTTTCATTAAGATGGAGAAGAAAGGAACTGAGCAGATTTTACTTTGTTCATATTGTATATTTTTACCTTGCTAGAAATGTTCTTATACAATGATATTTTATCATTGCTATTCTTGTATGTGCTTTTGGTAAATAACTCTGAAGGACACAGTGATAATTTAAAATTTGCTTTTGGTAATCTTCAAATTTTTTTTATTGTAGATAATGCCTGGATACCAGAAATGTTTGGCTCTATAAAGCTCTATAAATGTGGATAGTTTTTCATGAGAATATATCCCATTTAATATTTCACATTTCTTCATTTGGTATCTGGGCTTATTCATGGTAAGATGTATCAGTTCTCATTCTCGGCTATTTTCCAAAAAGTGAGATTAAGAATTTCCTAATATGTTAATAGCATTTTTAGGATTTTGTTTAATTTCACATTAAAATGGGACTATCTAATGGAACTGCAAGTATATGTGAATAGTCATTAGCAATATGCTGTCTGTATATAGCATCCCAGTATCCCATTTGCATCTCTTCTTAATGCCCTGAAATTATTCAGTTAAAATTCAGCAGTGAAGTGGCTTTAAAATTATAAGAGCGGAAATCTGAATGACTTATTTCCCAAAGCTTCCTGCTTTCCAAACTTCACTTTCACACATCTGGAAAGACCAAAATAAAACCCAAAGAAAATTTGACCATCCCTTTTGGGACATCCTTTTGCATCAGTAGATGATCTCTTGTGGCCCTCCAAAATCTTCAGAGGCTTAGGTGCAGTCTCTGAACCTGCAGAGTATGCCCTTCTCTGCCCTAGCGTATAAGGTGAATTATTAAAAGAAACAAGGAGCATAGCTATCATTAAAAAAGTAATTACTCTCTTATCTCATCTGTCATTCATATTATGTGAAGAGAAAGGAGTTTAGCTGAGTGATTCTGAGAAAATCCTGTGAAGTGTGTGATGGTTATTATGTTATAATGCTAGCTGTCAGATCCCTAGCAGTCATTCAGCACCTCATTTATTGGTAAGTTCATTAGGGTGGAGATTCTTTGATCTACTTGCTATCTGCTTCTTGAAACAGTATGGAAATTGCAACTTGCTTTCCTGGTACAGGAAGAATGCGTACATATTCTAGCCTTGTAATATTTTCCAACCACTATTCACTTTCACGGGCTCCAAGTGAAGCTCATTAAGATAATTTAGCTTAGAGTCATTGGGAATTCTTTTTCACTGTTGGTTCCAGGTTAAATAATTGATTCTGAAAGTTCACCCTGTCCTGGCATTTGAGATGGTGATCCAGCAAAAAATGTTTTCCATGAGAAAATGGAACAAGTATTTTGGGTTGTGCATAGGAAGAATGAGGGAGATTGGGTACTTTTAAGGCTCCAGTTGACTTGTTGCAGGATTTCCCTCTCCTATCTGGCGACTCTGTGCCTCCATGGCTATTTCTCCTTTGGCTGGAGAGACCATACTCTCCCCTGTAATCAAGTTTTAAAGAATCAAGGAAATAGACATTGAGTGAGCGCCTTTAAGTCAGTGTTGATTCCTGGTGACTGCCTGGATGCATTCCTACAGTTTTCTTGGCAAGATTTTGAAAGTGGTTTTCCATTGTCTCCTTCCTAGGGCTAAAAGACAGGGACTGGCCCAAGCTCACCCAGTTGTTTTCGTGTCAAAGGTGGTTTCTAATCTGATGCCTTAACCACTACACCAAACGTGAGACTCCACATCTCCAAGGGAATAGTGACCTCATGGAAAACTTTCTACATAGTCATTACTCCCACCGGTAACCCCTTTGCTGCAACCCATTACCTACCATCACAATGATCTTTCCCAGTAACTTCTTTTGCCTTTCTGTCTCCCTCTCCCCTGTCCACCTTTACCTCCCTTGGAACCTCTTTGCTGCCCCTTCCCTTGTTTCTATGTTTACTATCATGTGCCATTGACACTCCCAACAGTAGCAGCCAGAGCTACCTTCACATTTGAAAGAGTCTGCACTTGGACTGGGTGCTGCGCAGCATAGGGCAAAAGGTGCAACAAAGGTTAAGGGAAAGCCGAAGATCTGTGCTTGGTTGGGGGGGAGGGGGGAGGCAGCAGCAAAGGGGAAGAAGAATCCTCTTCCCTGCTCATCATTCCTCCAACAGTGGTTGCAGCAGTGAACTGTTGCCTGCTCTTAGCGTTCTTTCAGAGATATATAGGTAGTTCTTGACTTACAATAGTTCATTTAATGACTGTTCAAAGTTACAACAGCACTGAAAAATGTGACTTATGACTGTTTTTCAGAGTTATGACCTTTGCAGCATCCCCTCGATCATGTGATCAAAATTCAAATGCTTGGCAACTGGTTCATATTTATGACCTTTGCTGTGTCCCAGGGTCATATGATTTCCTTTTGCGAACTTCTGACAAGCAAAGTCAGTGGGAAACCAGATTCACTTAACAACCAGCTTACTAACTTATCAGCTGCAATGATTCACTTAACAGCTGTGGCAAGAAAAGTCATAAAATGGGGCAAAACTCACTGAACATGTTTCACTTAACAACATAAATTTTGGGCTCAATTCTGGTCGTAAGCTGAGGACTACAACTAATAAAAAGAACAATTCAGGGACAACAGTGTTCCAGTTGGTAGTATCTCCTCCCATCTGAAAGAAACCCTGCTGCCAGGAGTATAGAGAAGAGCATAAAAACATACTGTTGTGAATCTCTTGAAATGTATATATTTAATCCCATCCAACTAACAGCAATTAGTTTGAGAAACACTGATATCCAGTATGTTGAAGTTCTGGAATTCCAATTCAGAATTCTTATTGGAAACAAATTAAGCTGCCTGTAGTCCAACTGTTTCCAAATAATTTCTATTGTTAGTGATAGTGACTAAACAAACCAGGTAATCTCTGTTTTGCCTTGTTAGGATAGCAAGAAGCAGAGATCTTCGCTCCAGTGTAAAGCTAAGCAAAGTATTAAATCAAGCTGCCCTTGATCCGTTGTGTTCTGAGCACTACTTACAGTTTCTAGCTCTCTTTTGATTGCTCATGTAGCCAAGACTTCCTTGCTAAAAAATTGGGGGCAAATGCTGAAAAATTGCAATTTCCCCATTTATTTCAATTGTGCACCAGCTTTCAAAATAGTGGGAAAACAAGTGAAAAAATAATTTAATATATCCTTTTAAAAAACATATCCATCACTAAAATAGGGAAAAGAATGGGGGAACAGAAAATTCTGTCCTCTGATGAGTACCATAATATTACTGTTCTATCAGTTTGGCTCTGAAAAAATAAATAGCATAAAATCTCAATCCCCAGCCACAAAATGAAATTTTGCCTCTCCGGAGGGTTCTTAGTTACCATCATATCAAAATTGCCCTACAAAATTATCATGCAATATCAGTTTTATTCAAATTGTGTGTTGTCACATGGTTTTGTACAAGATTGTTTAAAATGATATTTTGTACTAAGATGTTATATATAGTAAGCCACATTGGAATCTGTTAGTAGGCCTTAGGATCAAAAGACAGGAAAGTTTCAGTTTAACCTTCATTCTGTTGGGTTAATTTTCCACAGGCAGGTATATTTTAAATGTACCTATAGCTACAGGTGAAGGTAAATGCCTTTGAAACAAACAATGATGATTCCATGAATATAACCAAAGCTGTAGGTTAACCGTTAGACTGAGAAAGTTGAAAAAATAGCTTGGAAGACAGGAAAAGCAAAAACAGATCCGTATTGTTCCTATGAAAACCATATGTAGCCTGTCCAGGAAGCCAGTAGGAGTTGAGCTTAACTCAAAATGGACTTTCCTACTTTCCTGCAAATACTGAAAAAACATTAAAAATTAGTATAAATTATTGACATCAGTTGTAGTGTTTCAGAACTGGATCTTTACATAAAGGAACAGAAAAGACATTCTGTTTTCTAACAGAAAAGCTACTGTGAAACTTTGCTTGCTTGCTGGAGTTTTAAATGATGAATTCTGTCTTTATAAGGATCTCTGTCTGTTATTCCTAATGAATAAGTCCATAAAGTTATTCTGTTATTGGGATTAAATTGTTCAGCTGATCTCCAAAATGCATGAATCAAGCTGTTTCATCCAAAGGCTAACAGTGAAATAGGGAAAATATTTTGCAGCTTGTTGGGAAAGGGACTTTATAAAACAGAAAGAAACATCCTGCGAAGGGTCTCACAGAGACAAATTGTACGTCAACAAAATTATATTAAATGCCTTGTTAATGATAAATTGATTGATACAAATTTTTGATAATGTTGATCTTGTCATCATAAAAACAGTACTTCAGTGATTATGATTCTTATAGGAAATTTTTTACTTAAAATGGTTCACAGTTCTCAGGACCCTAGTCTTCATTTCTGAGGGGAAAATGCTAAAAGCATTGTATAATATTCTTTTACATTTATTTGCATGGGTTGCAAATTACATGTCTCAGGAGTAGGCAATATGTTTCAACTAGCATATTTGAAATATTGAGAGCATGTGGTAGGCACACTCACAAAATGGTTGCCACAGGACACCTTTGCATCATAGGGAACAAGATGACTCATAAAAAAAGATTTACAAGAATGTGAACTAACCTAATGGGATCTTTGTGGAGTCAAAACACATTCCTTTAGCTAAATATGGTGTTTTTCTTTGCAGTATATCAGCTTATTTAATTTTAAAACATTGCAATAATGTTTTTAAAAAAGGGTGGGAAAAGATTAGAGTGTCAGTAAAGAGGATGCCTGGGCTATGTTGGTACCTGCACCACTTTGTCTTCTATTATTGTAAATCAGTATTATTATTTATCCACATTATTGTGAATGAGGTATGATTGATTACAGTATAGGTTAAATTTTTCTAAGAGATAATTTGAAGTTATTTTGATTTCATTTCTGCAATTGTGTAATGCCTGACATGACTAATCCTTTTGCCATTACCAGTAGATACATGGGTTTTCTAATTAGATTTATTTTAAAAGAAATTTACTCCCTGTTGCTAAGCTTGTCTTGTGATGTGCAAACAGAAACCATAGATTATAGAGGGTAGTCTTGTGATCTGAGAAGATAATGGTAAATTGTTTATTTTGATCAGTTTTTGAACAGTTATTAAGCCATCCATTTGAAAACCGTTAGATAGATTGATATACTTAACATGAATAATGGAACACAACATCTTTAGTAAAAAGCTTTTATGAGGAACTGTGGCTGTTTATATTACTTCTCTATTCTTTCCCAGAGAAATGCAACATCCTGATAGTAACAAAAATGGTTTTTGCAGGGATTCAAAAATAGGCAAAATAATTATACATGTTTTGGATTACACCTTCCATAGTATCTTACCATTCTGGAGCTGATGAAAGCTGAAGTCCAAAATATCCACATAACTTCCTGGGAGGCTACTCCAGATTTAATGATGTGGTCCTTGCTGCTCTCTGAGCTTGGTTGTTTTGTTGCAGACATTTTATTACCCAACTAGGTAAAAGTGGTATCAATAGTACTAGATCTAACCATTCTGCCAGTTAAGAAGCCACAATCTGTTTTGTAAGGAGATACTTTGGAATTAGTTGCAGTTAATACTCATATATGTAATTTTTAATCTGTATGTACCACACAAGTGTGTATTTCAAAGTTAAAAATACCTGAATATTTGGGAGCCTAAAAGTGCACTATGTAGGGGAAATCTGTTTGGTAAAAAGCTTATTTTGATCTTTAACATCAAGAATAAATTGGTGCTGTATATCCTATTTAAGATGCTTCAATTATTTATTGATTTATTTTTCAAGTTTTATTAGATTTTTATTTTTAAGTATACATCAGTATCAATACATGAACAGTGTGGCCCCTGGGTATAATTCATTTTGATACAAACATCAATAATGATAA
>JANHFL010008905.1:22958-42253 GCA_032468155.1 Oxyrhabdium leporinum | reverse complement strand
AACGAGTCCGAACATACAGCCTGAAGATGACGAGTGTGATCTCGTCGAAACGTTGCGAAAAAACCTCCAATTCTACGTGGGAGAAAACCCGAAAAACCGAAGATATACACACACACACACACACACACACACACACACACATATGTATATATACATACATACACACGGTGTCTATATGTGTGAGTGTGTGTGTTTATTCATATATATATATATATATTCATATATTCATTTTTGTTCATTGGATTCAATGGACAAAAAATGAGTTGCCTGTTGTCTTAGAAAAATTATAAAATTTAAATTGCAGTAATTATGAATATTAGAAGAATGGGCAGAGCTTATTGGCTCAGTTCCATAATTAATTTGTTTTTATGAATTAATTACCACAATGGCACTTAATTGGAGTATCAATATGGAATCTGAATTTATTGAGCATAGCCCTCGGCACCTTGCTAAGATGAGTGTGCCAAGACTGTGAGGTCACTCACACTCAACTATTCCTTAGTTTCTGAGAATCATAGGGAACTATCTTCTTGTATGTGAAAGGCATCCCAGATTTTTAGTTAGGTGGCAGTATGAATTATGAAAGACTGAACTTTGCTTTTTGGTAAAAGATGCTGATTCTCATATTTCTGGGGTCTTGAATGATGATGGTCAAGTTTTTCATTTTGACCTAGTTAGATAATGGCCCTGGAGTTATCTCATAGGAAGAACATGTCAGGAAGTAGAAGTTGTCACTGTAAATTCCAATATCCTTGTTGGCATATGCAAATGCATTTAATAATGTTGTAAATTTGACCAGATTCTTTTTGTCAATGGGTTACTTCTGTGGAATATAATTGCAGAACAAGAAGTCATGATACACAAGGAAAGCAGAATGTTGAAAGGCTCAAGAAATAGTCCTCAAGTCCTTTTTAGGATGAAAGAAAACCAAACCAAATCAAACCAAACAATTTTAGATTTCTTAATAGTACCAGATGATGGTGATATCCTGAAATAGGTAACTTTCAGGTTCTTCTCATCTGGAGGTTATCAGATTCAGGAAGCCTTCCTTAATCTATTTTGCTTTTATATTTTGTTGTAATTTTTAGATTTTTGTTATAATAAGTTTTGTATTGCAAATCGGATACAAGAACACATTGACAATAATCTTTTTCACGTTTACTTCCTAATTACTGCTGTTTAAGTCATGCTGCCTTTAATTCAGACCATCAGTTATCTACTGAGAACCTTATGCTCAATGAATTTGTGGAATTTTATTACAAGCTTTATCTGTCCATCTATCTGTCAACAAATTTGATGGCAGTTGATCCCATAGTTTATGTATTGTATACAGAAGTACTTTTTCTTAGCATCCTGAATATACACTTATCAACCAAAAACAAATAAAACAAAAAAGTCTTTTATTGTACCTCCATAATGGTAATAAAAGTAAATGAGAAGTCCTTCAGTTAAGAAAAGTAAAATCAAATATAAATATATAGTTTGGAGAATATTTAGCTTGATAATAAGGCACGTGTAAAGCATCCTGGAACTGTAGGAGTTTATAAGCTGAACATAAGTCAAAAATAAAATATTGCTATTAAAAAAGCAAATTAAATAATAAATACAAATTCTTGGTAAAATAATATTTCTGCTCTATTGTCCCTTAGTCAGTTTCACCTTAAATGCTGTGTCATGTTCTGGGAAATCCAGATTCAGGCAAACTACAACAGATTCAGAGAATTGCAACAAGATTGATCATAGAAATAGAATATTGGGAAGAAGGAAATGGATATGTTTAGTGCAGTATTAGTATTATGTGAATAATTTGAAAGATGATTTGCTGTAGTAAAACACTGTGAATTTTTCATCTCTTGAGACGCTTGAGAATCTTTCTCAATTCTATGGAACATCCTTTTGAATTTGGAAAAAAAAAGAGATCACTCTTCTAAAACATTCATTTTCATGCAGATGCAACCACAAGGTGCTTTAAAGGTGTTTTAAAGGAAAGTAAACATACTTATGGACCTATGGAAAGCTACAAAGAACCAACCTTGGATAGAACCAATAGAGGAGCTGGCACCTGGATCTGACGAAAGCTGGGAAGTATCATTGAATACAAGTACAACAAGATCCAGTGACACTCTGAGCAAATGGAGCTACCTGGTGGCTTCTGCCCTTTGTGATTGAGATGGTATGCAAATAACAACGCATATGTATACCTGTTCTTTGTGCCCTGATTAGTATACACTTGAGGATCTCATGGCAATGCAGCAGAATAAAATTAATGTTGCTAATTCTGACAAGATCTGTTTAATTTGTACATATTTCAATCTTGTGTTTTTTTAAATTTTAAAAACACCTTTAAAGCACCTTGTGGTTGCATCTGCATGAAAATGAATGTTTTAGAAGAATGATCTCTTTTTTTTCCAAATTCAAAAGGATGTTCCATAGAATTGAGAAAGATTCTCAAGCGTCTCAAGAGATGAAAAATTCGCAATGTTTTACTACAGTAAATATTTTAAATTTTATATCATATAGTATGTCTTATTTTAACTGTGATATAGTTGTTAAATCTTTTTACAAATATATTTGAATTAAAAACATAATAAAATCCCAAGGCATATTTAACAAAGCTAAGTGTTTGTGGACTTCTTCCCTTTTAGCAAATGGAAGGTTTAGATATATCTTTAACACATATCTATAACATACATAACTTCAGCACTGCTGTTAGATGTTATGCTGCATTGACACTTCCTCAACCAACAGGAAGGGTCTGTTTTGCATTACTGTCATTCCTAAGGGGAGGAATGTGAGAGAACTAAGTGCTTCAGAGACTAAGAAGAGACAGCGCTTTTTGCTGAAGGCAGCTGTTTGAGGTTACCTGAGGACAGTCTGTTCTACTGACTGAATACACACACTGTGTTTCACTAGTTATGGATATATTTTAATGGATAAATCTCTTGAATAAATAAGAAACATATTGTATTTCTGGGAAGCTTTCCTTTGAAAATTATTTGTAGTTTTAAGTCAGCAATTCCTTAATGTGTTAATTACATTTGTATGTGTGTGTGTGTGTGCGTGTGTGTATACATACACACACACACATCCCGTGTTTCCCTGAAAATAAGACCCTGTCTTATATTTTTTTTGCCACCAAAAAAGGCACCATGTCTTATTTTCAGGGGGGGATGTCGTCCACTGACTCACCTTATTTGTGCACGTCACCCCTGGCCTCCTTTTTGCTATCAGAGGCCTTTAGGAACTACTTCTGCGGCATGCAAAGCTTTCCTGGAGGCCTCTGCAGCAGTTAACAGAGCTCTGGATCAATCCAGAGCTTTGTTATCGACTGCAGAGGCCTTCAGGAAAGTCTTGCCGGCTGCAGAAGAAATGGGCCAGCAAAGCAGGTGTCGGGGTATGTGAGGCCTGGCTGCAACTGTCCAAAGGTAAGTAGTAGGGCAGCTCCACAACCACCCCATCCCCACCCTAGTGTAATTTTTACCAGTGCACCCTGGAGTTGGCAGGGTCTTAATTAGGCCTTATTTGGGGGATAAGATATATATATGTATATGTGTATGTGTATGTGTATATAGATTTAAAATTTCTTCATGTCTGATAGAATTAAAGAATTAAAGAAGCAGTTCCAGGAATGGGCAGTATAAAAAAAAATCCATGGATAGTTCTGGCTAAAAAAGTTAAATCTATCTGGAAATAATTATTGGAAAAGGGGCTAAAAATGGGAATTTCTCCCTAAATGATTATTGTGTTTGTCTTAACATGTAAAAAATATGAATCTGAGTTACTGATTCAAGGCTCAAGACTTAAGGCTGAGTTGTGGTCATTCCTATGTAGGGATTCCTAATGACATGCTTATATCTTTTATCTTTTACCCCATGAGAAGGGGGTTGGACTAGAAGACCTCCAAGGTCCCTTCCAACTCTTATTCTATTCTATTCTATTCTATTCTATTCTATTCTATTCTATTCTATTCTTTTTTTCTACAGTGCTGAACTATCATTGCTAAGTTGACCCAATTTAAGTTCCTCCTTTAATATTATTAATTTCCATCATATTTTTTTAAATTTTTCTCAGAAATTTTCATGCATATTTTTGTAAGCAACTATATTAAGCTGATATTTCTTTAAAACAATTGATCCATATGTCTACAGATACTAATCAAGTTTGCTGTATGAATTTTGAATGCTAGTCTAGTACAAATTCTCTATCACCTACCTGTTTTATGAATGTAAATAGGATTCAGTTTATTAATTTAATATGTCCTGAATGTTACAAAATAGGCCAAGGTGATGATATGTCACAAATAATTATTCTTCTGCACCCATAAGAGTCTATGTATATGTTGTGGATATACAGGTAGTTTTCAATTTATAACCACAGTTCAACCAGGAAATTTGGTTATTGTACTTGTTAAGTGGCTCACCACATGACTCGCTTTTACTAAACTTTTTATGGTGGTCAATAAGCAAGTCATTGTGGTTGTTAAGCAAATTACGTGGTTGTTAAGTGATACGCATGGTTGTTAAGCAAGCCACATGGTTGTTAAGCAACCCATCATATCCGATGGGTATTTTCTGCTGAAAATAGCAAAAAAATATATCATGGTCATGTGACTATAGAACACTGCAACCAGTTGTAAATGCAAGCTGATTGCCAAATGCCTGAAACTTGGCCACATGGCCATTGGGGGTGTGGCAGAAAGATATGGGTCATAAGTAGCTTTTTTGAAGTTTGAACTAACTTCAAACAGTCATTAAATTATTAGTTGTTGAGTGAAGACTATATGTAGGCTGTTACCCATAAATGTATAGCTAAAGGGTTAAAAACATATAGGTTGGACACTAATACTGAAATGCTTTCTAGATATCCAAGTCTAGAAAGACAGACCTGACCATTAAAGCAACCTATAAAGTATCAGTTATTTCATGCACAGTTATTATTTAATAAGCATAAACTTCATGGGTGGATAAAAAATAGGTATAATGGAGATAAGAACCCAATTTTTGAATTCGTGGCTCCTGAAATCCCCCCCCCAATATTCATAGCTTCTCTGGTACTCAGAACAGAGCAAGAAGGTGCAAAACCAGTGTCAATCTACTGCCAGTAACCCAGGCTACTTCAATGTATCACTAGAATCAATAAATCACAAGTGTTATCCACTGTGGTAGATAACATATCAAGCCACTAATATTTATTAGAAACTTTGAAAAAGATTTGCCCATTTAAGTTCCAATAAAATTTTGTTAAAACAAAAGTTGAGACTCCTATTCAACTAGTAAATACTGAGTATAAAATATTGATATGGTACTGATTAGGTAAGCTGAACCAATTGTCTATCATCATCTGAATTATGCCACTGCACTAGATATGATTTTCATAATTCTTGGACCTTCTTCTTCAGTAAAGATGTAATCTATCCGCTTGATTCTTAATACAGTGTTTTTAGAATGCAATTCCAAGATTGCCTGATACACATTGAAACTTTTGTGTGGTTTTTAGGTTTCACTTACAGTTTTATAAAACACGAGTTTCAATTTATTTTGTTTATCTCCTTGTAAGAAAAATTTACAAGATAATCTGTATTTCTATAGCCCTATAACTAAGCGAGAAAGAACAGCAGGATAATAATAAGGAGCATTTTCCTAGGGAGGGAGGCTGAAAATGTTGAACTTTCATTTAAAAAGAAAAATATGACAAATGGACATAGTGATAAAGATTCTGTTATGAGTTATGTGAGAAGGGTAAATGGAGAGAGATTATTTTCTCACAATTCTGGATAAGAAATAAATCCACAGAAAAGAAGTAACAGGAAGTAGAGGATTTTTTTCACGACAGATAATAAATATTGTTTTTTTGTTAAGGATTTAGCAAGTTTATGAAGTATACCTCTATTAAAAAGCACTGGCTTGTATTTATGTTCCCTCTTTTCCTTAAAATCGGTAATAAGTAGTCAGGAAAATTGTGAACTTTCTCTGTCTAATTTCTTACCAGACACTGTCCTTTACTTACTTTTCTATGCCTGTGGAAGAAACCTTTCTTTTTGGAGAGATTCAACTGTGTATTTTAACTACATATGACATTCTTCACTTAGAGATTATCTTAGTATTGCCTATTAAAGTGTGTTACATTTCTTCTTTTCAATCAAAGTTAAATGTGGTGTTATGTTATGTGCCAAAATTTGACCAGTTTGCATTTGGAAATCCCACAATATTTTCACCTTCTAATTTTGACTACTATTTATTCTATATTCTCACCAAATTTTTATGACTTGTAAGCTGTTGCCAAGTTTTATCTTTATCAACTTTTCTATTATTATTATATACTTTATTCATTAAACATGAACGTCAGTCAATTGAACATTTAATAATGTATCACAAATATTATTAACTGGCACTGATGGTTGATACGGATTGCTGCCAGCATCCTAGGTATCGACCAAGTATTTTCTTAAAATATACGATGTTCTGAGTAGCGCAGTTTTTTGCAGTTCTGCTGGTGTTATTGCAGGAAGCTGCAATTTTTTGACTGTGTAAAATTCTTGGACATGGTACCAAGTGCCCCGATGATAATGGGTATCACTGTCACATGTTTCATCCATAATCAGGTAGTTTCGATGGCCAGGTCACGATATTTCATGATTTTTTTCTAGTTCTTTTTCTTCGACTCTGGTGTCTCCTGGTACAGCAATATCAATAAATTGTATACCTCGTTTTTTGATTACTGTGATATCTGATGTGTTATGTTCTAAATGACGATCCGTCTGTATTCAAAAGTCCCACAAGATCTTCACCTTCTCATTTTCGACAACTTTTTCCACTTTGTATTCCCATGACTTTTCGGATACAGGTAAGTCGTATTTTTTACACAATGCCCAGCAACTCGGTCATGTCTAGCTTTGTAATCAGTTTGTGTCATTTTGCTGCACTCACATATTAAATGTGAAACAGTTTCAACTTTGTCATTGCAAATTTGACCAGTTTGCATTTAGAAATTCCACAATATTTTCACCTGCTAATTTTGACTACTATAGACTATAGTCTCACCAAATTTTTATGACTTGTAAGCTATTGCCAAGTTTTATCTTTATCAACTTTCCTATTATTATTATATACTTTATTCATTAAACATGAAACTCAGTCAACTGAACATTCAAAAATGCATCACAAATACCATTCACTGGTACCTATGGTTGATACGGGTTGCTGCCAGTGTCTTAGGTATCAACCAAGTACTTTCTTAAGATGTATTACTATTATTTAACATACCTTTGAACGGTTAGTAGAAATAAGATGCAAACATTCAGATAAAGTTTATTTCATCTAACTTAACACCAAGTAACATAAAAATGGGGAAAATCAATACTCATGATAACAAAAGGATTTCCGTATACATTGGCAAAGTTGAAATATACTAATAAAACAAATCAATAAGTACATTAAGACGACAATGTGGAAGACAAAAAATTGCTTGTTTTTTAGAAATGGGTTTTGAGCCAGGAGTGTGTGTCTGTGTCTGTGTCTGTGTGTGTATAAAAAAAATCTTCTTGCCCAACACTCAAGTTTCAGGTAGCAGAAAAAGAAAAAATCCATCTTTTATTACTCTATAGAATTCTCCCCTACTGAATTCCCGACAGAAATATGGGATCCTAGAACTTTGACTAGGAACTAGGTGAAAGCATCTGAATTAGCAGTAGCAATAGCACTTAGACTTATATACCACTTTACAGTGCTTTACAGCCCTCTCTGAGCAGTTTACAGAGTCAGCACACTGCCCCAAACAATCTGGGTCCTCATTTTACCGACCTCGGAAAGCTGAAAGGCTGAGTCAACCTTAAGACGGTGAGAATTGGACTTCTGGATGTGGGCAGGATTAGCCTGTAAACTACATTCTAACCGCTGTGCCACCAGAGCTTTTTTACATTCAGAAAAGAAATATAACAATGCTGAAAATAAATTCAACCCAAAAGAAAATAATCAGGGATGTCATCGCCTGAATAAAAAAACGAGAGGCATAATTAATTTGTAGTAGAAGTAAAAGCTAAAATAGATAATAACCACCCAGAACCCACAAATGCTATTTTCCATTAATGGTGATGCCAATCAGATCTCTCCAAATTTAGATTTCTCTCAAATGGATGATATCTTACCTATTGTATCAACTTGACTGTGATAAAAGCAAGGGATTCACAAATTCCTATGGAAGTCCTGCATTAATTGAAAGAATAAGAGAGAATAGAGATTCTCTTAAATATACAGTAGAAAATATTATTTTAAAAGTTTTTCTTGAGACTGTTAATTTGTTCTAAACAGCCTCTATAAGCTAAAAAAAAATAAATGGGTGCCATGAAATTTTATACACATTTGACTAATTAAAATAAAATAAAATAAAATTGAATATAGATCTGTTTATGATATTCAAATACTAACAGAGATAAATGTAATTGTGTAGTGTATTGTATAGTGCAAGTTTAAAAACCTATTGTTGAACTACAAGTTGTGGCATCCATCTGATTGCCTCTAAAGGCTAGAATGGATGAGACTTACAGTTACTTCAGCAGCATCTAGAGGAGATGAGATTTCTCTTTGCTAACAAAAGAAATAGAACCAGATTTTAAGACTTAGATTCAAATCTCCTTCAGTTAAGAAGTTAATTGTGTATTGCCCAGATGTTGTCACTTTCTCAGCCTACAGTATATTCAAAGGTTCTGGAGATAAAGAGGAGAGAAAAGACTGCCTTAAATTTGAGGCTGCCGTAAGCTTAATGGAAGAAAGAATAAGGATAAATTGTAATAAATAAAGCCAAACAAAGTGTTTTTGAAAAAAAAAATACCTCACAGATTTATCGAGAATATTGACCAAAGGATGAAATATATTTCTTTGTCATCCAAAATGATCCCCGAGTTAAATATTCACTGGATGGTAGGGAGAAATTTAGAGGCAAGAAACCTTTTGGTCTGAAAGCCATGTGTCTCACTGAGAACTTACCAAGGACTTTGAGACAAGGGTGGACTATAAAACGCAAAGCACAAAGCGAATGGCTCACGCCCTATGCCCATTAGCAATCTTATCAGGCCAGCAAGCACAAGGGATATTTTGGAGATACAATACAGTTTCCCAACATTATTTGCAATTCTATTCCCATCTTCTGGTCGACCAGTCTGCAGCCTCTAGTCCACCTTATCCTAGACTTGATAGCTAAATCTGACAAGTAGTTGCATTAGAGGCTTCCAAGAAATATCAGGGTTGTAGCCGGATAAGCATCATGGAAGCTGAAAAACATTTTGGATGAAGGCAGTGCAAACCATTCCCCTGCTGATGTCCAGAAATCTTCATGAGTACGTCCATGAAGTCACCAGGAATCAAGCTTCACTTGAAGAGGACTTGACTCTTAAATCTAATGAATATGAAAGAGCAAGGTTCATATTTGCTGTTAAACATTAATATTCATATGTAATTCCTACCATAAACCCTTCAAACTCAAACCTTTGGAAGAGTAAAATCGTGAAAGTCCTAAAAGGACTACTTGCTTCAAAATTTTATTTTTTACTGCTAGAGATGGAGAAAACTGTGGTTTTCTACTGTGTAACAAAATAGCCTGCTTGGTTTGATTTTTGGTAGATGAAACTTTATATTTACTGCTCTACCTCAAGAGAAAGTGTCTTGGGTTATGGCTATTGTTTGTTTTGCTGGAAAAGAAATGAAGTGGGACTGGGGGGGGGTCATATAACTGAGCATACCATATCTAGGATACGTGGAAAGCATTTCACAGGATTGCTCAGGAAGACAGTTTTCAGATTTTTTTTGTAAAATAGCCCTGTTCCCATCTTCTTCTTCAGAATATTTATCCATCTCCTAGTGCATAAAATGAATCGCTATATATAATGTAGGTCTTCTGAATAAATTATGACCTAAACATCCACCTGAGGAAAAGAAAAGGAAGGAAATAATCCCTTTTCAGAGTTCCTATTTATAAACCATCCATTTAAAAAAAAAGTTCTCTTTATAGCCTTGAGTCTTAAAAGTCTGAAATTTCAATAAAACCTGCTGGCGGGCGGGGAAGAAAAGCTTTCACTCAATCCCAAGACAACAATACGATTATAAATCATTGAATCAGGTGCTGCTTCTTGATTGCTGCTTTGGTTTTTTTGCACAGTTTGAACTGTCTGCAGAACAAAATATTGTTTATAAAATATGAGAACAATATTTTAAGCCTAGATAGATCATCATTTCTCATCTCTCTGGTCTGAGAAAGACACATGAAATCTTCCTAACCGATTAACACAAATGCTTTTGTCCATCATGATTGACCCCAGTTATTGGTATTAAATGGCATACAGGAGGGGTTAAATCTGTGGTGTTTGCATTCTTAATGACAAATGTTGTCAAGCTGTATAATAAGTGATCTTTTTAAAAAAAGAGGAAAAGCAATAACCATGTTATTCACATTTTGTATGCTTATTGTTCCTATATTTTCTGAAATTTGTACTTAATATGGACTCTAAATCAGACTTCTGGAAGCAGCATGTGGATGTAAACAATTGCTATAATTAAGACTGTGCAACTGTAGTTAATGCTCCCATTCCCATTTACAGTCTTACATTTATCTGTTGTTTAAAGGCATTTTTGAAGTTTGCGCCTTTTGGAATAATTTCTTTAAACCAATAATCTGTGGCTTTTCATGATCTGGAAGGAGTTGTATATCTTTGGTAAGATCTGGGGTTTTTAAATTTAAATTTAAATTTTACAAACCTTTAGTCTCTTAATTCAGGGTGGAGTCGGGGTGACTGGGTGGAGCTAAATGTTTCTGGCCAGATGCCCTTCCTGATGCCTACACAGAGTTTGCAGCAGATTTTTTTTTCTTTGCTCCTTTAGAGAGAAACATCTGCCGCTACCTAGGATTGAACTCTCAACCTTCTGAGTGGGAGGTGAGTATCTTCACCACTAGGCCACCATGTTGCTCCTTTGGTAGGATTAGGTATACTGTTTGGAAATAATTTCAGCCTCAGCGTTGTCACAGGAGGCTTAGTGAAGGAAAAAGAAACATTTGCAGAAGATGCTCTGATAATCTCCTGTTACATCCATTGCAAAGTATTGTGAGGTTCTCTGAAAATGGTACAAAACCTCTCAAACCAAGGGAACTAACTTGCCAATTGGGTCAGGTTTGTAAGATTAGAGCACTCCAGTTCTCTCCGACTGACTCCCTGTCCAGTTCCAGCTATTAGTATTGGTTCATAAAGGTGTAAAGGTTATGCTCAGAAATCTGGAAGGAAGATTTCCTTAAATATTCATGTCTTAGGATCTCAAGTATAATACTTGAGGCCCTTCTTCAGATGCTTCTAGCACTGGGAAAAAAAGATACAGTGCATAAAAGAGTCTTTTTGATCATGTGTACCATCTGTGGGATGGTCTCACTTCTCATTTACACGATGGTCTTTGTAGTACCTGCTGAAAATCTTTTATTTTCCCTGACATTTTAAAAACAGTTTCAATGTGGTTACACTTTAGTATTTCTTTGCTATTTCATTTGCCCTTCTTTGCAGGATATGTGCCGAGCAATAAATCTTTTCCAAGTTTCTAATGGGAGTGGAAAGTCTCACAACAAGCAATTGCTTCATCTTAAGAGCATTACTATGGGCTATCTTCTTACTTCAGGGTACAGAATAGCTAAGGTCCATCTTTTGAGAAAGTTCTGAGATAAAGTTCATTTCAACACAGAAAAAACGTTTACTTCTTTAGTGGAAACTTGACAAGAGGAAAATAAAGTTAAAAAAAAACAATTAGTAAGCTTTTTTAAATCACATATTGATTCTTAAATTCTAAGCCTTAAGTTTCAATCTAATTCCACCCCTGTTAATTAATTTATATGGCCGTCCAACTCACAACAGTGACTCTGGGTAACTAACAAAGTTATAGAAACACCCAATAACAATTGCAATAAATATGCACACAAGCGCAGCCAACACACTAAAATAGCACCCATGTTGTGACCCCTTTCGCAGTTAGATCCTTCAGTACATGGTTGGAAGGAGAAGCTGAGAAAAATTCTCTCTCTCTCTGTATTAGTGTAAATGCTTGCACATGTGCGTGCATATGTTCTGTATGAGATTTTCTGGAAGTGCACAACAAAAATAGTTGGTGAGGTCTACATCCAGAGATAACAATGGAAACCACCTACTTCAGAGGGATTTGCCTCAAAAAAGCATATTTTTCTTAGAAAATTAGCGTGTAGCAATTGGCTGATAAATTAATCTTTTGAAATATTCTATTATTATTGCTGGTCTTGATCTTTTTCTTGCCGGTTCTCTAAATACAATACATTTTTATATGTTTTAATATTCATTTTAAGTGATTGTCACATTTTTATACTTTTACCCCCCCCTTTTTTTTTTTAGAAAAAAGTAAAGAGGTGTTAAGCCTAGTGTAGGCTTAATCTGAGCATTTTACATCTTTTGTTGAAAATGGTGCTCCCTGTTATTGAAAAGATTTTCAATCAAATGTTGATTAGGGAGGGGGGGGAAATCTGCAGGGCTTCACAAATTATCCTCCCCAGGATTATTGTAACTTCACAACTGGTAGGCTTTTTTAACTCATCATTTTTCAAACCCTTATATGCTTATGACTCTTACAATGTTTTGTGTGCACAGTTTAAACCCCAGCTAAGCTAAACAATTCTTTAATAATTGCTGCCTAACTCTGTCTAGTCTAGACAGAGAATCCTTCCTCTCCTTCTTGCTTTTCCTCTTTTCAGATGAGGTCTTCCATCAAAAGATGCTTCCAGCCCTGTTATTGCAGTTGATGCTATATTGAAGAATACCGCAGCTAACCTTGGCAATTAATTTTATAAGTCAATACCCTTTGTTTGAAGAAAGATGTTGCTCTGTTTTACCTGAAACCGCTGCCAATCAGTTTAATGGAATAGTGTCGAAATCTAGACTTTTGAAAAGTCCTTTTTTTTTCCTTCTACAACTTAAAAAGGCATTTTTATCATTTGTAATATGGAAATGGGGTTCTCTGACCCTCTTATTCTGATTGTTTTAGTTGTATTGCCTCTGTTTATTGGTAAACTAGGAATAGGAATTGTGCTCAGTGGCATAGCCTCCATGTGTTTCTAGTCTGAACATTTTTCAGTAGGCCTTAGGCAGAAGGTCTCCGATGTAATGTCCTAAGTGCCAGTGCACCTGAAGTTACTTTTCTTGACTCCAGGAGAACTCCCTCTCTAATGATTTTACGGCGATGGGTGGGCAAGATCGAGTTTGGTCTAGTGCAGGGGTGTCAAACTCAATTTCATTCAGGGCTGCATCAGGGTTGTTTGACCTTGGGGGGACTGTGGGGGCATGGCCAGGGTGGGTGTGCAGCTTGACATCTCTTTTTGACCACAATGGCCTCCGGCAGCCCTCTGTCAGAAAAACCAGACCTCAGGAGCCTGCACACAGCCCTCCTGAGCTCCATTTTGACTGCAACGGCCTCCTTCAGCCCTCTGCTAGTTACAATGGAGCTGGGGTGTGTGCACAGCCCCTCCCCCAAGCTCCGTTTTCACTGGCAGAGGCATTGCGGGCCAGTCCGCTGTTTCCAGGTGATCCCCATGGGCCAGTTCTAAGCACCCCATGGGCTGGATCCAGCCCGTGGAGCTTGAGTTTGACACCCCTGGTCTAGTGGCTAAGTAGCTGGGCTGGGATTGAGGAAACTTGATTCCAGTCCTTCCTAAGACACAGAAGCCAAATGTGTGACTAAGGGCAAGCCATTCTCATTCAATCCTAGGGAAGAAGGCAGTGACAAACCACTTCAGAAAACATGGCCAAGAAAACTGGGTGGACTTGCCCTGTAACCATCAGAAGTCAAGTCTGTGACAAGATTGAACCGCTTTGCTTCTTTCAAAACTTTAACGCTTTTCAACTTACCAATGAACTGGGGAGAGAGAAGGGTGAAATAGAATGCTGAGAATGTGTGTGTGGACCATGAGAGCCTGGCAACCATCAAAGTAACCACTGCAGGTGCTTGAGAAAGAGATAGACTGTTCCCATAATAAAATGATGTTTCATAATTGGACAATGTTATCACCCAGGGGTGGGGAGAAAGGGAAGCTATTGTTTAACTAAGCAAACATTTGTGTGGGAAAACCAAAGCTGGTTTTGATTCTTCAGTACCAAAAAGGTGTATCCAATAAAGTTTTACTTTTGGGAATTCAAATACTCCCGAGAATGTTTTCTTATTTTGGGTGCACTGGTTGGACAGCTGACAGTCTGACAGAAAGGCAAAAAGCAAGCAAATAAACAAACAAACAGAAAATCAGAACAGAACAGAACAAAAACAAACAGTTCGGTAGAGATAGCTCTCAACTTACACCCATTTGTTTAACAACGGTTCAAACTCACAAAAGCATTGAAAAAAAAAGATTTACAATCAGACCTTGTGGTTATGACTATTACTGCACCCCACAGGTTCAAAAATTGGGCACTTGGCAACTGGCAGGTATTTATGATTATAGCATCCCAGGGTCATGTGATTGCCATTTGTGACCTTGCCACTGGGTTCCGATCAGCAATGTCAAAGGGGGAAACTGGATTTGTTTAATGATGCCATGATTCATTTAACAGCAGCAGTGATTCAGTTAATGATTATGGCAAAAAAGATCATAAGATTAGACGCAATTCACTAAACAATCATGTTGCTTAGCAATGGAAATTCTGGTTCCAATTGTAGTCACAGATTGAGGACTACATAAATGTATGTAGATGACAACTGTTAAGCACAAAGTATCAAGATCACACATTAAGCTCCTGTTAAGCTAATTTATTGCACCAGCTTATACGCAAGTATCAAGTATGCCAGAGGTGGAAAGAACTGAAACTTTTATTCTGGGTTTCTGGTTAGATAGGCTATAGATTGTTATAGAAATGGCTATTATGTATTATTATATAAAAATAGAAAGTCGAGGTTTTATGTTCTTACCTTATTCTACTTCACCAAAAGGAGTTGGAAGTCAGTGCTTTCCTTTTTCTTTCCCCCTTTCCCCTACACATTCCCCCACCTTTTCCTCCCCTCTTTTCCCATTAGCTTCATTTTTCTTTGTGTTTGTGTGTTCTATATTTTGATGAACTAATAAAAATATTTAATGACAAGAATCAGGTCAACTAACAGTCAGCATTAAACTGGCACTAGATAAGAGTTAACAAAATTCAAGAAAGGTTGGACTTAAAACTCCTTATGGGATTGTAACAACTCTAGGCTAATTCTTTTCTTCATTTTGCCCCCAGGCTCTTCCTGTCCTTCTACAGCAACAATTATAACTACTGTAGGGTTATAAAGCAAAGGAACACTTCAACCATGACCTTTATTTTTAGGGATATCTCTAAGTCCACAGACATTGTCTGAAAATAAAATGATGGCTGGTTGCAGCCCCATGCTCTGTTTGAAACTGTATTTCCCCAGTGAGTTTGAATCCCTGTTATTGTTTTTGTTTTTTTAGAAACATGCTTCTATTTTATTTACTTAAGTTTATATGTCACTCTTCTCACAATCCAAATTATCATTTGGATCATTTTTAAAACATTTTTGGCCTTAGAGTGTTCATATTTATAGCAACTCCATATTTATACTAGCTATAGAGCAAACAGACATAGCAAGGTCCTCGCCATCATGTATTTTCCTCCAATTAGTGGGAGAAGGCAAAAATGGCTGATTAACACAAGACTGTGCTGTAACATATGGATTAATAGGATGAGAACAGTCAATATGCTATAGGCTTCCATTAAATATGCTGGAGAACTGGTGGAGGTCAATAGAATGAACGGGTGAGACCAGCTAACGTGGAAATGCTTCCACTTTTACATACACAATTTAGAATTATATCATTTTGAACTCAGACTTCTACTAAATTGAGATAATTGGATAATTGATTAAAACCCCATGTAGGGTTTTTCCCCCCTCTCTCCCCATGGTTTTAATCACATGACGGGCACATGGGGAGTGGGGAGAATTGCTGAGAGAAGCTTGGCCAATTTTATTTCAACCTGCTCCTTAATGAATTTTTATCCAAATAAGATAATTACAGAGCTCAGACAGTCTAGTAGTATCTCTTTGAGAAGGGGAACCTGCCTGCCCTTTGGAGACCCCCCCATCTCAAAGATTCAAGGACTGCACCCTAAGCAGGGGTTTAAAACTCTGTTTCCACAGCATTTTCCTGAATATGTCTGCAATATGCTCCTTTTGAGCTTGAGCATAGGAATAAAGTGTCAGGCTTTTCTCCAAATATTTGGGTAGAAAGATGTGCAAATACATCTCTTTCTTTCTCTTTGTTTATATCAGACTGGAGATAATTATTGTGCCTTCTAGGAATCACTGGTCTGAAAGCATAAACTGTTACTTTGTTTTTGTTAGCTGTCTTTTAAAAGCTCACCACAGTGTGCACTGTCCATTTTAACTAGGTCTTCAACATTACTAATTTAAAACTTGCCAGGATTTGCATGCCACTGCTGGGCTGCATGGCTTCAAAGTGTTCCTCCGTTTCATTCCCCCTGACAAGATGTTGGCTGTGGGGCCTTTTTCATTGGATCCCTCCTACATTACCTTCTGAAGGGCAGAGCTGTTTTCCATGCTCAGGAACCAGGCCTTCCTAGGACTTATCACACTTGTTTCATATTCTGCACTGATTAATTTTTTATTTCCCTTGTACCTGTGTGAAGAATAGTCAATGTCATTAACAATGCATCAAGCTACAGTGGCAATTTTGTGGGAGATATACTTATGCGTGTAATCTGCAAAAGCATACCTTTTTCTAAAAAAAAAAGTGTTGGAATCTAGCTAAAATTCATAGCTTCATTAGCAAATGTGCATTTTAACTGTAAATCTGTGGCTAGCTGCCATCCATTTTCTTTAAACAAAGGGGTTAGAGGATTTTTCAGGATGATAACAAAGATGAACTGTCGTCTGCAAAAATATGAAAAATAATAGGATGATTTGGCCTTGATCTCTTCGGATCCCACCATCAGCAGAGATTTAAAATTAGCTATAAAATTCATGAACATAATAAAGTCTTAATAAACAAAGTAAGTCATAAAATTATATTTCCGCAGTCATGTCTGAGTGAACTTAAAACATAAGATGATGGAAAACATAAATTTATTTTCTGGTTTTTGATAAATTTATTTATTTATTACTTTTGAAACCATGAGATTTTCTATGTCCAGTGTGTATGTACACATGTCTACTTGTTTGAGCCAGCATTGCATCAGGGACCAATTGTTATTAACAGGGGTTTCCTTTATAAATGAAAATGAATTTATATAGCTCAAAATAAATAGAAATTAAGAAATAGCTGGTCCTATGAATGAAATGCTATTTATTTTACAGATTAAAGTGTCTCAAATGATATATCTAGTGAGGAAAATATTAATTTAAATAAATAATGCATCTCACTTAAAATCCTATATTGAACTCAGCTATGCTAAATCCACTAACTGCATACAAAATATGATTCGCATTTGCATGTATGCTTATAAGAGAACGTATGAGTGTGGGTATCTTACATGTATGTATGGGGGGCATGTGTATGATGGTGTATTTATGTGTGTGTGTGTCTATTTATCCATCCATCCATCCATCCATCTCAGTTATCATACTTAAGAATATCCTGTTTTGAATATCCTTATGAAATTATACATTTCGTCTTTTCTTTCAAAAAGTGTGTGTATATAGTTTAAGTAGATGCCTGTATGAATTGTATAGAACATGGATTATATATGTATGTAAGTATGTATGTATGTATGTATGTATGTATGTATGTATGTATGTATGTATGTATGTATGTATTTGCCCAAACTAAATCAGTCTGAGGTAAATCTATTGAACAATTATAGTGAAAAGGGAAATAACTCCCACCTCATGCAAAATCAGTAAGATGAGATTCCACACAACTTCTTGCTTTTGTCTATGGATATTCTTAGTCATCCAGGTCATGGTTGTCCCAAAAGTGCTATTCAAACCACAATTGGACTTTCTTTGTTTTTTCCTTGAAGATGTTTTACTTCTCATCCAAGAAGCTTCTTCAGTCCCTGCTTTTCCTTGCTTTTCTATTCAAGATGCAAAATAGACCTCTAAATGGACTAAGTTTTGCAACCTGGCCAATGTTTTCAGGATATGATAGGCAGATGGTTTTTGTTATTTTCATTTAAAGCAATGATTCCAGATGCTTGGTTTAGGCAACTGAATACGTGCTGAGTGACAATGTTTCCAACTATTCTGTTCTGCTCTACGCTACTGATAGAAAAATGTGTGTTTCTGAAATTGTAACCAAAACTATTAAGATTTGTAAGAAAGGGCTAGTGCAAAATCCTTGTTTTGCCTTTTCTGCTAGGTGCCTATAGTGTATGTGATGTATGCATATTGCATGAGTACAGGCTTTGTGGTTACAATGGGGAGGACAAAAAACAACCACTAAACATCCAACAGCCATTTTCTATTTTCTTATTTACTCAATGAGAAACTTATTCAAAGACTCAGCTATTCTTATCCAAAGGCAAGCCCTGTTTACATTCAACAGAGTGTTTGAAAGAACTGGGACAGCAATGGGCTAGCATACTCACTTGCACTTGAATTCTATAATTTAAATTCTGTAATAATGGAATTACAGACTCAAAGAGTTTGAAGGAGCCATTTAGGAATCCAAATTTAAGCACCTTGAATGATGGCTGTCTTGAACACGTCCAGTAATTACATTGGCAAAATGGTGAAAGACCAGGGAGTAGAACATTAGTTTGAAATGCTCCCCAATGTACACAAATCATAGATTGGTGGGTTTTTTCTCCCTCTGTATAATTGAAATTAATGGACCATTGATCAGAAGAATGTGTGTATGGGGGGATGGGAGGGACCCAGTGCACAGCACTGAAATGTCTCCTGTGATTGTTTTCTATTTCATTATTTTTACTGAAAATAATAAGCCATCTGCTGGTTTCAGGTACTGAGTGCATCTCAAGAGCCAGGATCCTTCTGTGGGTACTGGGGTAATTGCTCCCTTTTTGCCCCCGTAAGAAAGGATTTTATGCCAAGAGGAGACATTGCTTCATTCAGCTCTATGGTTGCTGTTGCTGAAGGCCACGTAGAACAAAACAAACTCTCAATTTTATTGGAAAGAAGAGGAATGACCTGATTTGTATTACTGCCATCTGGGATATGTCGCTGGGAACAAAGTAACAAATTCACGGGGGCTTTGAAACTAGAACAGAGTTCTGTTTCCAGTCCAGTTCTGAATGATCTGAATTTTTGAATGAAACACCCCCCCCCCCAAGATTTGAGATAGCT